>JAMXBD010004401.1:0-64960 GCA_024138025.1 Combretum micranthum
TTTGGCCAAGGCCTAGTGCAAAAACATGTTTCCAACTCAAAATGAAGTTTTGTTTAAGAATGAAAGGCTCTTAGGATAGGATATGTAAGGAATGTATTCATAAGTTTAGATAGATTTTATCAAAGGAATATCCAAAAATGAATTTTGTAAATTCGGATCCCAACCAAGACCAATTTTTAGAACCCAGTATCAACTCCAAAACTCATTGTTTTATGTGAAAATGAAGTATATAGGTAATAGATATCATTAAGCAATGTTTTTTACAAGTTAAAATAAGTTTAGGCATGAGTAAATGTGTAAACCACAGTAATGGATTAAAATGGAAATCTTTGAGTTAGTGATCAATTGTCAAATTCGTATTTTGAGATGATGCATATGTAATCACTAATTTTTGAGCTCAATTGCAAGTTTTATGTGTAAATGAGTCCTTAGACAATAGATGTAGTAAAGTCTTAAATTTATGCATTTACAAAGTTTTTTCCCAAATGAATCATCAAAAAGTGGATTTTCTAAAATTCGATTTTTGAGGTAAACATATTGGAAAAAATATGTAAAGTGTAAAATGCAAATTTTTGTGTAAGAATGAAGTCCTTAATGGTTATGTATGATTGAGCCCTAATTTTCTAATATCAAATGACTTTCACTTAAAGAATCACTTAAAAACTAATTTTTGTAAAATTCGGATTTTGGAATCAACCCCACTTGAAAACATGTTAACAAGTGTAAATGGAAATTTTTATGAAGAAATGAAGGTCATAAGTAATATATATAATGAAGACTAATTTTAACAAAAATAATTATATTTTTTAAGTAATAAATCCAAAACAAATGGAAATGACCAAAGTTAGAAAACTAGATTTTTCAAAAAGTAGTTATAATTGAAGTCTTGCAAAATAAAGAGTTCCAAAATTTTCTTAACCAAAAATCATCAAGACCATGCATACATGAAACTCATTTCATGCCATTCATATTAGGAATCACTCATATTGCATGTATGGCTAATTTGTATAATAAAAACATTACAAACATTTACAAAACTATTTTTCGGAATTGAAAACCGTTACTGATCAGATATGATCCCTCTGTTCTGAGACCTAAATGTTTCAAAACTTAAAAATAATATTAGAAATAGATAGATCTTTCGAAGTAGATAGAAATCGATATATAATTTGCGAGATTCCGAGTTAAAATGACCAAGTTATGGCCGTTTTAAGTTGGAATTCCCGCTTAGGACGAGAATTACGAATTTGATAGTTTGTATGAGATAGCTTGGACTAGTTAAGTGATGAAATACTTATTAGAGTATTTCTTCCTTTTTAGGTGACTCCGATATCGACGATTCCCTATGTAAGCCCCGGAAAATTTCAGTAAATAATTTTAAGATGAACTTCGAAAATAAACCCTAAAAATCACTCCAAGTTAAAACCGAATTTTGACAAGTCCTGAACCATGAATGAATCCAAAAATTTCTTAATCATGAGAAAACGAAAATCCTCGAAAATAAAATAAGAACTCAGTGGTCTTCAAATTCAAAACCACTACGTACGAAAAATTCCATATTTAACTCCGACTTATAAAAACGGGTAATATAAAGCCAAAAAACAAATTATTAAAAAAAAATAAAAAATAAATAACGATTAACTTTCGAAAATGAAACCCAATTCAAAAATTCCGAAAACGTTAAAAGATAATAAATACTTAAAAAAATAAAATTTAAAATAAACTTCTCAAATTAAATATGCTGTATGAACATAAATATCAGTTTCCAAATTGGCAAAGGTCTAAACCGGAAAATCACCCGGAAACCCTAACCGGAATACAATAGTGTAAGTCCGGCAATCTAGTGCCCCTAATCCTAGAGGTCGAGATGTAGTTTAAATATATAGAATAGCTCATAGTAATATAAGTTTGTTTAAAAATATCAGATTGGTAAATTTTTGACCTATTTCGAACCCGTTCGGATACAGACTTCGAAAAGCGTGTCCCGGGGCTCGAGATATCAAAAATATACCAATAGTACCGTTAGACTCGTAATTTCATAATATTTCTAAATATATCAGTTATATAATTTTTCGGGTTATAAAAGTTACAGTTATAACTTTTTTTATCGTATTTCCATTGTTACCGGTAATTGATTTGACTTTTGCACTATTCATTTTTATTTTATTACAAAATTTTATTATTCTTATAAAGTCTTATATTTTTAGATAAATATTTTATATGTTGTAGAAAATTTTGTTTTTCTAAAATTTAGTTCGTTTCGGGTCTTTACGGGATCAGATTCTGTTTAAGACCCGATACTAAAAATAAAATAAATTAATTTAATAATTGGAAAATATTTTAAAAATATTGTTATTTTCATAAAATAATTTTTTTAGAATTTTTCGGGTTATAAAAATATCATTTATAGCCCATATTCGCGTATTTTGATCATACCGGTAACATATTTGTTAAATTACTAAAATAATTCAAATAATTATTTAAATTTAATTATGAAAAATCTGCTACAAATATTTTGAATAAATTTTCTAATTTTATTTTATTTTAATTAATTTTATTAATAAAGTACTTTTACAACCCATACCTTCAAGTACATCTTACACATATCACTTCCTTTTCACTTCAATCTTTCTACACATTATCCCACAATTGATGGCAGATTTTTGACCCTATTTATGGCTGCCATTGTCCTTTATCCACTCATATTTTGACTAAAATTAATTATATTTCAATCCTTTTTCAAAAAGTTACATTACACATTAATTACACAATTTAATTCAAGTCAAATTTCAACAAAACCCTCTCTCTCCTCTCTTCAAAAATGACGTGCAGCAACCCCTCCCCCTTGGCTGCCCATGTTTTATTTTTTTTCTCTCATTTATTACAATTAAAACACTCATTTCTCTCTCTCCTTCATTTATTCACTTTCCCTCTTTCATTCTTTAACCTTTTCTCTCTCTATTTCCTCTCTTTTCTTCTTCTTCTTGTTCATGTTTCTCCAACAAACAAGCTGCCCCCACATCTTCCATGGCTTCCACACTTCATTTTTAAAGATTTTCTAAGCAAATCTTCATCCTAAAGCTCCATAGGTGATATAGGTAAAGTATAATGAAGGTTTCATGCATCAAATGAACTTCCATAAGCTTAAAAGCTTAGGATGATGATGCCAAAAATGAAATCTTTCTCTTCTCCACTTTTATTACCTTGTATTATAATTATTTTCTTGTTTAAAGTTATTATATTTTGTAGATCTAACTTTTTATGGCTTTGATTTTTGTTTATGCCATAGATCTTGTTATTTAAGTTGTTATTTTTGTTATTCCTTATGATTTATGCATAGATCTAGCATTCACATGTCTATCTTAGTGATTCATGCATGTAAAACTAGTTTAGAATACTAGATCTAAAGTTTTGAGTTCATAGATGCATTAGATCTTTGTTTATGTTCATGAACAACTTGCTATAGCTTGATGATGGTAGGAAAGTTGTAGGAAAGCCAAGATCTATTTTGTTTTCAACAAAAATCAATTTTGAAAATTCGGATGAAAATGGAACCATATTTAGAAAAGTGGTTTTTCAACTTCAAAATGTATATTTTTCATTTAAAATGAAGGGCTTAGGGTATAGATACCATAAATGAAAGATTTTGATAAATGAAGTTTAGATCCATGATGTTTATAACTTATTACCATGCATTTGTTTTATGTTTATGTTCATATTAAGTATAGATCTTAGTTATGAACTCAAACAAAATTGTGAAATTCGTATTTTGGTAAGACCCATATTTAAAAACTACTTTTCAAGTGTCAAAATGTAATTTTTACATAAGAAAATGAAGGCTTAATATATATATAGCATCAAGACTTCATTTTATATGGTTCAAAGATGATTTTCAAAGATTAATTTTCAAAACAAAGTTCTATTCTCGGATTTTGGCCAAGGCCTAGTGCAAAAACATGTTTTCCAACTCAAAAATGAAGTTTTTATTTAAGAAATGAAAGGCTCTTAGGATAGGATATGTAAGGAATGGATTTTCATGAGCTTAGATAGATTTAATCAAAAGATATGACCAAAAATAAATTTTCTAAATTCGGATCCCAACCAAGACCAATTTTTAGAACCCATGTATCAACTCCAAAACTCATGTTTTATGTGAAAAATGAAGTATATAGGTAATAGATATCATTGAGCAATGATTTTTACAAGTTAAAATGAGTTTAGGCATGAGTAATGTATAAAACAAGTAATGGAATTAAAATGGAAAATTTTAAGTTAGTAGTCAATTTGTGAAATTCGTAATTTTGAATGAAGGCCATAAGAACACCTAGTATTCAAGCTCAAAATGGATGTTTTATGTGTTAAATGAAGTCCTTAAGTAATTGATATAGTGAAGCCTTAAATTTTAATGCATTAAACAAGTTTTTCCCAAAGGAATCATGCAAAAAGTGGATTTTCTAAAATTCGGATTTTTGAGTAGATCATATTGGAAAACATATTTGCAAAGCGTAAAATGCAAATTTTTGTGTAAGAATGAAGCCCTTAGTAGTTATATATGGTTGAGCCTTAAATTTCTAAGTATCAAATGATTTTTTTTTTTACTTAAAGGAATCACTCAAAAACTAATTTTTGTAAAATTCGGATTTTGGAATCAACCCCACTTGAAAACATGTTTACAAAGTGCAAAATGGAAATTTTTATGAAGAAATGAAAGTCATAAGTAATAGATACAATGAAGACTCAATTTTAACAAAAATAATTATATTTTCTTAAGTAATAAATGCAAAACAAATGGAAATAATCAAAGTTAGAAAACTAGATTTTTCATAAGTAGTTGTTATTATGGTCTTGCAAGATAAAAAGTTATAAAATTTCCTTTTAGCAAAAATCATCAAGATCATGCATACATTAAACTCATCTCATGTCATTCATGTTAGGAAATCATTCATATTGCATGTATAGCTAATCTACATAGTAGAAACATTACAAACATTTACAAAACTATTTTTTTCGGAATCGGAAACCGTTACTGATCAGATCTGATCCCTCTGTTCCGAGACCTAAATGTTTTCAAAACTTAAAAATAATATTAGAAATAGATAGATCTTTCGAAGTAGATAGAAATCGATATATAATTTGCGAGATTCCGAGTTAAAATGACCAAGTTATGGCCGTTTTAAGTTGGAATTCCCGCTTAGGACGAGAATTACGAATTTGACAGATTGTGTGAGATAGCTTGGACTAGTTAAGTGATGAAATACTTATTAGGGTATTTCTTCCTTTTTAGGTGACCCCGATATCGACGATTCCCTATCACCGGATTACTTATACTAAGAGACCGGTGATCCAATGGCCGAGTGAGTATTACTTCCGATTTCATTTATTGTATGTGATTGTAATAATAGTTGCACTAGGTATTTGGTAAAGATAAAATGGATATGCATGATGGGGACGAATGGGAAAGATGTATGCTTGTTGTTGATATGAGAAATGGAATGTAAGAATATCGAAGCCGAGTGATTAACTATTGCCTGTATAGATGAATTAGAATTGATTGTCTGCGATTATTGACCGATCACTTAAAAGAATTGGTATAATTGATTATTTCGAATTGAAGATGAAATTGAACTCATTCATACACGATGGGGATAGAGCATTAGCATTTGTCGGTTTATCGTTGTACCTTAAACGATTTTATAGTTCATAGTTGTCCGTAAGCTGAAACGGTCTCGGTCGTACCGCAGGATTCGTTAATCTGCTAACCCGGGATGGAGGGCGCAAGTCCATCCACATATGATTTCCGGCAGGTCATATGTTTGTTGAATTCACGAGTTTGATACATATCACTTGTCTGACTAATCACTTGATTGTATGATGTGTTATAAATGTAATCCTGGAAGTTTTCACTCACTAAGCTAGTGTAGCTTATACCCCTATAGTTGTTTAAATGAACAGGTTATCTCAAGAATGCAAAGTGGGGACTGAATTGGTTGGAGCCGGGTATGACTCCGGGGTTCCGGCAAGACATAAGAATGTCTGAAGTTATTAGCTAGGTTTTCCTATTTGCCTTGTAATAGTTTATGTAGTAGAATCTTTTGATGAATTGTAATCGAAGTTAATGAGTTGTATTTTGAAGAATAGTGAATTGAATTTCCTTTACATTGTTCTTAAGTTGTATCAACATAAAATGCATTACTCCGATGAGTCTCCTCCATGTGTTAGACGCCTTGTACATAGTATGAAAGCCTTCGCGTGACTGAGGTGGTCATTCTTAGGCTTTAATATTGTGTACAGCGGACTGCCACGTTTAGGGTACCCTTCGGGGCGTGACACCCTACCACCGGATTACTTGTACTAAGAGACCGGTGATCCAATGGCCGAGTGAGTATTACTTCCGATTTCATTTATTGTATGTGATTGTAATAATAGTTGCACTAGGTATTTGGTAAAGATAAAATGGATATGCATGATGGGGACGAATGGGAAAGATGAATGCTTGTTGTTGATATGGGAAATGGAATGTAAGAATATCGAAGCCGAGTGATTAACTATTGCCTATATAGATGAATTAGAATTGATTGTCTGCGATTATTGACTGATCACTTAAAAGAATTGGTATAATTGATTATTTGGAATTGAAGATGAAATTGAACTCATTCATACACGATGGGGATGGAGCATTAGCATTTGTTGGTTTATCGTTGTGCCTTAAACGATTTTATAGTTTATAGTTGTCCGTAAGCTGAAACGGTCTTGGTCGTACCGCAGGATTCGTTAATCTGCTAACCCGGGATGGAGGGCGTAAGTCCATCCACATATGATTTCCGGCAGGTCATATGTTTGTTGAATTCACAAGTTTGATGCATATCACTTGTCTGACTAATCACTTGATTGTATGACGTGTTATAAATGTAATCCTGGAAGTTTTCACTCACTAAGCTAGTGTAGCTTATACCCCTATAGTTGTTTAAATGAACAGGTTATCTCAAGAATGCAAAGTGGGGACTGAATTGGTTGGAGCCGGGTATGACTCCGAGGTTCCGGCAAGACATAAGAATGTTTGAAGTTATTAGCTAGGTTTTCCTATTTGCCCTGTAATAGTTTATGTAGTAGAATCTTTTGATGAATTGTAATTGAAGTTAATGAGTTGTATTTTGAAGAATAGTGAATTGAATTTCCTTTACATTGTTCTCAAGTTGTATCAACATAAAATGCATTACTCCGATGAGTCTCCTCCATGTGTTAGATGCCTTGTACATAGTATGGAAGCCTTCGCGTGACTGAGGTGGTCATTCTTAGGCTTTAATATTGTGTACGGCGGACTGCCACGTTTAGGGTACCCTTCGGGGCGTGACAGACCCTGTAGGTTTACTTAAAATTGGTAGTAGCTCTTAAACATTCTTTTAGGACTACAAGACATAATTGGTCTCTAGCAAGACATTATGTCTACCCAATTTTAGTGAAGATCGATGATCTGACTTTACCTACTAACAGTTAGTCATTCAGTCCTTTTGTTACACGATATCTTATAATCAAACATAAGGTGTGGATCAAAATACTCTTATATTGTCTAATTACTTATTTCTTGAATCTAGAGTTTGAATGACTTAAACAAATGATATTGATAACTCTTTATCAATTCATTCGAGCATGGCCATGCATTTCTCAGTCTTACTCATCAAGAGGCCTGATAGATATCTCTCTCAAATTAATGAGATGAACAAATCCCTTTACTAATACTCACATTCCTCTATATAATATTGCATGCCCAAGTTTATTCTTACAATCATTCGATTAAAGATGATGAAGAGATGAATCAAAACATGGAAACTGCTATATAGGAATCCATGGTGTCATAGGTCAAAGGACTAAAACAAGTGCACTCACTGAGCTACCTGGAGCCATCTTACAAGAATTCAATTCCTGTGTGACTGTAAATCTTTCATGACTTGCCTGTTCTTGGAACATTTTCTTAAGGTGTAAGATCATATCGTACGTTGACTTGTGTTCCATCAGCTTCTGAAGCTCAGGTTCCATGCTAGCAAGGATGATGCAAGTCACATCCATTAAATCCTCTTTATGCTTGTTATAAGCATTGTTCTCAGCTCTTGGAGCATCAGCAGTAGGTTCATTTGGGATTGGCTCATCAATCACATACAACTTCCTTTCGTAGTTAAGAACAATTCTTAAGTTTCGATGCCAATCAAGGAAGTTTATATTATTTAGTTTATCCTTTTTAATGATTGAACGCAAAGATGCATGGTTTGTTGCCATGATCTACATATAGAAGAATGCAGAGTTAATAATCTTTATTCAAGTCATCTTACATAGTTCCACTATATTATCAAATTAAAACCCTCCAAAATTAATTTGAAGTTACTTTTAAAAACATATTTAGTGGGTGAAGATCCATATTTGACTAAATATTGAGTCAGCTATGGCATAACACTCAATATTCAGTTAATTAGGTAGGAAACTCTTTCCAATTACATCATATGTAATTCTTGTTTACGGGATTGTCATTATATGTACTGGCCTATTAATCCCATTCAATGCCATAGGCCCAAAACCATTTTGATGGCCTATTTAAGTCTAACCATTACGACATGCAAATAACACTATTATGCACTCCTGTCTAACTAGGATGGTCTTTTGTACCCTGCTTTGGCAGAACCTATAATTGGACAATCTAAGTCTTGACAGGTGTCGAAACATGGAAGGCATTTTATGACTTAGTATTTCGTAAAGGTTTATTTTACTTGAAATAATATGTTAAAACCTTATCATATTTGATGGATACTAAGCATGTAAATGTGCAAATGTGGTATCACATACATTCACATATATCATCATATATGGTATAACTTGCTTATAAAGAAAAAGAGAAAGTGTCATAGTATGGCCCTTAATCTATGTTAATCTTCATAAGCCAATATGAAGATCAACGGTCCAAACCTAACATGAGAATCCATAAGCATGGATTTAAAATGATAGAACTCATATCTTCATCATGGTGCTTTGACTTCTCCATCATCATGGGTTCGAAAAGTCTTCATTACATCTTCATGTCTTCATTACAAGATAAAGAAGATACAACAAAACCTACTACTACTAGTAGAATATAAATTACAACAAAAACAAAACGACACGCAGGTCGTATTTATAAAATTACAACCCAATGCCAATCACATAGGTCTTAGGGCCATACTATGCACCATACATTCAACACAACATATATGAAAATTATACATATGGCTTAAAACAATTCAAAACCACTCACATATGTTGACTATCATAATAGTCGAAAAATTGCAGGGGTCAAGGGATACCACTGTTGGGAATTTTCGATCCAAATCTGAATCGTGCAGCTGTCACGCCCCATAGGGTACCCTAAACGTAACAGTCCGCCACATGCCATATAAGATTCCCGAATTACCACCTTAGTCTTTCGGAAGTCTCATATAGATGTAAGGCGTACCTTTACACAATAGAGTACGAGTCCGAATGGAGATAAAAGCTTAATTTGGCATGCATGGGCAATAGGATATAATTCATGAACATAAATAAATATTACATAATTCTAAGGGGCATTCCCCCACAAAAGAATATTTAGCGGTCCATTACAGTCATCCAAGTCTTAGAAGTTTTCTATGGAAGTCTAATACAAAAATTATAACTTCTAGGGAAAACTCCTAGCTTCAGTACCTGCTCAGCCGGGTCTCTTCGTCTAAGCCATAAATGCGTAAGCTGCAAAAGGAATGGTCTGTAGGGATGTAAGCTAACTAGCTTAGTGAGTGTAATCTCCCACAAAAAAACATTTATATCACAACAATTCAACCAAGTTATTAATCAAGCAAGTGTATGCATCAAACACATGAGTTCAACATACATATGACCAACCGGAAATCATATGTGGATGGAATTGCGCCCTCCATCCCGGGTTAGCAGATTAACGAATCCTGTGGTACGACAATATCCCGTTTATGGATCACGGCTAACCTACGATTATCGATGTCGTTTATGGTTCACGACTAACCTACGATTATTCGATGTCGTTTATGGTTCACGACTAACCTACGATTATTCAATGTCGTTTATGGTTCACGACTAACCTACGATTATCGATGTCATTTATGGTTCACGACTAACCTACAAATGCTCATGCTCCATCCCCTTGTGATATGCACATGTCAATTTATCATTTACTCAAGTAGTGATTAAGCCAATTTACTTAGGCGATCAATCAATTTATCAGACAATCCATCATAGCTAACTATACAATCAAAGTTTATCACCCGGTTTTGATATTCTTAATTTGTTTCTCATATCATCAACAATCATATAACTTCCAATAATCCCATTATTCATATTCCATTCAATTGACCTACATTCTAGTGCACTACTTTACAAGCACATACAATAAATGAATTGGGAAGAAAAACTCACTCCGCCATCGGTACTCGGTCTTCTAGTAGTATAATCCGGAGGTAACTCGTCACCATCCACGGGTTCACCTATTCATATAAGAAATTACCCTAATAAGTATTCTATCAACTTAGGACACTAAAACTCTAAGGAAACTTAGTGAAATCGGAATTCGCGTCATTTCCGAAGTTCCGTTTTAAAATGGCCATAACTTGGTCGTTTTAAGTCGGAATTTCGCAAATTATATACCGATTCCTATCTACTTCGAAAGAGCTTTCCAAATATGAAGTTTAAATCAAGTTTTGAAAAATTAGCAAGCCTCAGAATTAAGGGATCAGATCTGTACAGCGGGTTCCTTGATTCCAAAAATGCGGTTTTGATGAATGCATTTGAGATTCCTAAGTGTAATATGATGCTAAATGCAATGGAAATGATTTTCCCTATCATGAATGTCATGATGTGGACCTTAAGGAGTCTATGTTCTTATAACTTTTAGATTTAACGATTTTTAAAAAACAAACTTTCCTTAGAAACCATTTCCTCTCAAAGCTTAGTAAGTTAATTTACTACACTTGACCACATCTACATTTTGCATGGATTTTCTTTAGGAAAACTCTATTTTGTTTAAAGAATATTTGACCCCTATATTAGTTATATCCTAAGGCCTTTATTTCTTTAATAAAATTCACATTTATAAACTTTTAAGTGGGTCTTTTACTATGGGGTTTCCAAAAATCCGAATTTACACAAGTCCATTTTCAAGTTGATTCCTTTAGGAAAAATTATTTATACTTGAAACTTAAGTATTATTATACTATATCCTAAGGACTTTTATTTTAAGAAAATATCATTTTTGAAGTTGGAAAATAGTGTTTTCTAACCCTACATCCATTATTACGAATTTTGGTTTTCATAACTTTTAACTCAAACGCCTAGGACTTCATTTCTTGTTTTCAACATTTTCTTTAGTAAAACTCCTTTAGACTCATGAAAAATACTACTAAACATTATCTATTACCCATAGGCTTTATTTCTCTTATAAAATATAAGTTTAGAAGTTGTTAAAAGTGTTTTTGACCTTGGTTTTCAAAGTCATCCGAATTTTCAAAAGTCTTTTTCTTGTAAAGTACTTTTCTTTTTGACTTCATGGACCCATATATATATAGATCTATACACTAGAAAGCCATTTACTAAAGACAAAAGTGTTAAAGACTATTTATGCACATATGAACAAAATAATAATGAAACTATAAATGCCTACATGCTCATGAGTAACAAGATGATGGATCTACTTTATCAAAAGCTTAAATGAGTTTTAAAAACATAAAAACCATATTCTTATAAAAGATCCTTTGTTTAAAAGACTTTTTGATGGATAAAAGTAAAGCTTTTGGTATGGAATCTTCTTTAAAAGATAGATCTACTTTGTAACGGTTCGGATTTTTGTTTTGCTATCTCATTGTTCCTACTACAAGATCATGGGAACATGGAGTTGAGATAACCAAAAATCACTTAGCCATAACAAAGGTTCATGAGTTGGAAGTAGTAGATCATTACTTACTTGAAGTAGATGTAAGATAGAAGAGAAAAATGAGAAGTTGTGAGTGTGTGTGTGGGGCTCTAATGTTTCGGCCAAAGGGGAAAATAAGGAGAGGAAGAGAGCTTTTGCACTTTGAAATTTTTGAGAAGTGAAAGAATGGGAAGAGAGAGAGTAAAGATGGCTTATATAGGAAGTGTAATTAGGTTAAATGGATGAGAAAAAAATCAAAAGGAGCATGGGAGGGGGGGGCCATAATGGCGCCGGTTTTGGGAAGGCAAATGGGGGGAAAGGCTTGATGTTTTCCTCTTGATTTGGCTTGATTTGATCCATGCATCAATTGTCATAAATTGTAAGAGATGAAGTGACAAAAGTTATGGAAGAATGGAAGAGATGTGATTGATGGTAAGGCTTAGACTTGTAGGGTGGCTAATAGGTAGACTAGGTAGTGTAGGTGGTATTTTATGAATAGTAATGAATAGTTGACAAGACAATTTAATTTCCGGTAGTAATGAAATACGAATAAAAAGGCTATAAATGTATTTTTCATAAACTGGAAAATTATGAAAAATATATTTTTAAAATCCTTATTTTATTTCGGTTCTAATGAGTACTCATAAGAATATTTTTGAAATTCTAGTTCCGGGGCACGTTTTTCTATAATGGGTCTCGGGATGACCCAAAATCGAAATTTTCTTAAAATCAAATATTTTCTTAGTTTGAAATATATTCAAGAATTATAATCAAAAGTAAATTTTCTTAGAAAAGTTTATTAATTGGAAACCGAGGAAAAGCCGGAATTAGGGGTCCTAGTTCTCACTCCAGGCTTGAGCTATTCCGGTTTAGGGTTTTGGTTTCCGGTTCTAGGGCTTTCTTGGCTACCTGAAAAACCGGGGTTTACAGCAGCGGAAAATCGTTTTTTTTTTTTAAATTCCCAATCGGATCCAAGCGCTCCAAATTAAATCAGAAAGAAAGGGAATCGTGTTTGTACCTTTTTGTCTTGATGATGGGATCAAAGGAGATGCAGATTACACCAACTCCCTCTACCGGTATCCACAAGAATGAATTGGATCTTCGTGTGTGCTAGCACGTCGAAAAAGTTTCAACCTTTGGGAATCCCTCACACTCTCTTTCTAGGTTACGAAATTTCTTTCTAAATGACGGCCAGCGTCAGATGATTGAAAAATTAACCTAGTGGAGAATATATATAGTGATATATATATAAGGGTTATATCTCTTTAAATTACCCTGATATATATATAAGGGTTATGTCTCTTTAAATTACCCTAAACAAATTAGGGTTTATGTAGAAAGACATATATATCCTTATTATCCGAATTTATTTATTTGTTAATTTTAATCTAATTAATACATAATAAATCGACAAATAAATAATTAATCAATTCCCAATACGATTATCGAAGATCCATTTTATTCATTCTTTGTGTGTGACACTGTAGGTTCACTTAAAATTGGTAGTAGCTCTTAAACATTTTTTAGGACTACTAGACATAATTGGTCTCTAGCAAGACATTATGTCTACCCCAATTTTAGTGAAGATCGATGATCCGACTTTACCTATTAATAGTTAATCATTCAGTCCTTTTGTTACACGATATCTTATAATCAAACATAAGGTGTGGATCAAAACACTCTTATATTGTCTAATTACTTATTTCTTGAATCTAGAGTTTGACTGACTTAAACAAATGATATTGATAACTCTTTATCAATTCATTCGAGCATGGCCATGCATTTCTCAGTCTTACTCATCAAGAGGCCTAATAGATATCTCTCTCAAATTAATGAGATGAAAAATCCCTTTACTAACACTCACATTCCTCTATATAACATATTGCATGCCCAAGTTTATTCTTACAATCAATCCAATTAAAGATGATGAAGAGATAAATCAAAACATGGAAACTGCTATATAGGAATCCATGGTGCCACTAGGTCAAAGGACTAAAACAACATTGTAAATAAGAATACTTATTGCATTGATCCATACAGTATTCTTATAGTTAGTCAATCCAATACAATACACTCCTGTTTGTATCTATATGCTAAATTGATATCCCATATCCATGATCAGTAAAACTTGATCATCATATAGCAATCATACTAGTCTTAATTCATTATCATTCCACATAATGAGTGACTAGGGATAATTTAGAATAAAGTTATAATTCAGCTTATGGTTCTACTATTAAAGTCACATACTTTAACGACATAAGGCATAACTAAATATTCAAGGAATAACATTACCAAAGTAAATAGGCCAAAAATAACTTTGATAATTAAAATGACTTGATAACAAACATACAAATGATAAAGAATCCATATGGCCTAGGGCACATCACTAGCAATAGGAACGGGTGAACTATACTCATGTTATCGACCGAGTCTAAGTAGAGATGGGTAACGGTTAGAAACCCTGGATGAAGTTATTTTTCTTATCGATAATTTTATATAGGATGGTATAAGTCCCCGAACAACTTATATCAACCCCCTGAGTGTCAAGGTTATAACTCAGGTTCCCACGAGATCCCTGTTGTCCGGAGTTTGAATACTCCCGTGTTGATTTGTTTACTTTAAAGAAAGATAATAACTTGTGATTGTTGCATTTGCATTTAGTTAAGCTCGTGTGTCACTCTGTGTGTGATTGTGTTGTTGTGTACTGGGCTTTGACTCATTCTTGTTGTTGTTATTCTTTTTATATGTTTTATTGTTGATAAAGATGATGTTGATGAAGTTGATGATGATGAGTTCTTGTTGATGTTGCTGATGATGGATGATGAGACGATGGTATGATGATGTTGTTGCTATTGGTGATGCTTGACTCGGGTTTTGGGCATTTGTGATGATTCGGAGAGAATTTGTGGATGAGTGAAGTGAGTAGGATCATGGATGTAGTTAGTTATTTTATTTCTTTTTGTTTTGTATTAGTGAGAGCTGGATTTATGATTTAAACTTGTTATATTCTTTAAAGGGCATAGTAGAGCTAATGTTTTATAAATTAACTTTTGCAAAGCTTTGATTAATCTAATAATTCTCCACTTGAGAAGAGTGGAAGTTTTGAAATATCTTTATTTCTAAATTGTTTTATAAAATTTATTTCCGCTGATAAATCCAGTTATCTAAAAATCTAACTAAATGATTTCATAACCTAAAATCAGATAGCAATGTTCAACATAAACACCTTCTTTTAAGACAACCTTACGTATAATTCGTGAGGGTTATACATGGTTGGGGACTTGGTGTGCTAAATTTGAGAATTGAGCATGTCGGGTCTTTACAATAAGCTTAAAAGCTAAGGATGATGATGCCAAAATGAAACACTCCTCTTATCCATGATTATTTTCTTGCTAAAAGTAGTTATATTTTATAAATCTAACTTTTTTTTGTAGCTTTGATTTTGTTTATGTTTTAGATCTTGTCATATGAGTTATTATTTTGTTATTGCTAATGATTTATGCATATATTCGTCATTCATATAACTATCTTAGTGTTCATGCATTTATAACTAGTATAGTAAACTAGATCTAGTATTTTGGGTTCATAAATGCATTAGACTTTTGATTTAATTTCTTAAATAACTTGTAATAGCTTGATGATAGTAGAAAAGTTTTAGAAAGCTCAAGATCTATTTTATTTTCACAAAAATCATTTTTGAAAATTCGGATAAAAAGGGAACCATATTTAGAAAAGCTATTTTTCAACTTCAAAATGTGTATTTTTCATTTAAAATGAAGGGCTTAAGGAATAGATATCATAAATGAATGATTTTTGAGGAGTAAAGTTTAGATCTATGAGTTTATAGTTTACTACCATGTATTTCTTTTATATTTATGCTCATATTATGTGTAGATCTTGAATTTGAACTTAGATAAAAATAGTGAAATTCATATCTTGACAAAACCTATATTTAAAAACCACTTTCCAAGTCTCAAAATGGAAGTTTTCGTTGAGGAAATGAAGGTTTAGTGGATGTATATCATCAAGATTTCTTTTTATAAGAATCAAAGGTGATTTTCAAAAGTTATTGTCAAAATAAAAATCTCATTTTCGGATTTAGGCTAAGGCATAGTTTAAAAACATGTTTTCCAACTCAAAAATGAAGTTTTTATTTAAGAAATGAAAGGCTCTTAAGATAGGATATGTAAAGGATGATTTTTCCTAAGTCTAGATGAATTTTATCAAAAGATATGTCCAAAAATAAATTTGGTAAATTCGGATCTCAACCAAGACTAATTTTGAAAACCCATTTTTCAATACCAAAATGAAAGTTTTGTTTAGAAAATGGAAGGCTTATGGAATAGGTATCAATAGGAGATGTTTTTGATAAGTTAATGGTAGATCTACTAGTAGAGATTCTCAAAAATAGGAAGAGATTACAAAATATGAAATTTAAGTTTTATCCAAATTTTGTAAATTCGGATGGTTTCAAAACCATGCCTTAAAAACCCATTTATCAACTCTAAAACTTGTGTTTTATATGAAAAATGAGGAGTTTAGGTCATAGGTATCATCAAGTAATGATTTTTATAAATTAAGATGGGATTTGCTAAGAAAAATATGTAGAACAAGGAGTAGAAATAAAGTAGGAAAATTTGAGTTGTTTGTCATTTTAATAAATTCGTAATAATGGAGTAATGGTATGAAATCCCCTATTTTTCAAACTCAAAATGAAAGTTTTATTAAAGAAATGAATTCCTTAGTAGCTAGGTATGGTTGAGCCTTAATTTTCTAAGTATCGAATGATTTTTATTTAAAGGAATCACCACAAAAACAATTTATGCAATTTTGGATTTTGGGATGAACCAATTTTAAAAACATGTTTACAAAGTGTAAAATGGGAGTTTTTATTGAAAAACAAAGTGTCACGCCTCGTAGGGTATCCTAAACGTAACAGCCCGCCACATACTAAGTAAGACTCTTCAGTTCCCTACCCGAGCCCTTCGGGAGTCTTAAGTAGATGTAAAGCGTTCCTTTACGACAATAGAATACTTCAACAAATGGAGTTAAACAGTTTAATGTGGCATTCATTAGCCATAGATAATAAATCAAAACGCATAAATTATAGTTTACAAAATCTAAGGGGCATTCCCTGCAAAAGAATAACAAGTCCGTTACAGTCATCGAGAGTCCTTAGTTTCCAATGGAAGTCTATACAAAAAGGAATGGATTAAACTTCTATGGGAAACTCCTATCTCCGGTACCTGTACTATGGCTTGCCTCGGCCTAAGCCATATAAACTCGTGCTGCAATAGATAAAAACTATGGGGGCGTAAGCTAACTAGCTTAGTGAGTAATAACTTCCATAACACAATTAAATACAATCATTCAAGCAAGTGATTATTCAAGCAAGTGTATGCATCATACAAATGTGATCAACAAACATATGACCAACCGGAAATCATATGTAGATGGACTTGCGCCCTCCATCCCAGGTTAACAGATTAACGAATCCTGCGATATGACGCCGTTTAAGCTCACGGTCAACTAACAATATTCGTTTTATGGATCACGATTAACAACAAATTCGTTTTATGGATCACGATTAACCAACATATTCGTTTTATGGATCACGAAAAACCAACCAATGCGAATGCTCCAACCCCATCGTGATATGAAAGGTGCTGCCTTTGGGGCAGGCAAAAGCCTTAGGTCTGGGGTTCGAATCCTAGAGTCTGCAGACCGGATTCAACTCTGCCTAAGGGTAACAATACCTATAGTGCCTGTGGTATCCTATGGGGCATGCGTTGGTTGGGGTCACCATGATGCAATGGTGGTGTCGGCCATTACCACTAGGGGGCTAGTGGTGGGTTTGCCTGCCCTGGCATCACATCGCCGTCACCTGAGGGGGCGGGGTGTGACATAAAAAGGCTTTAAAACTATCACGCCACGAGATAGGGTGCAACAGCCCTCCCGCGAATCACTAGGTGTAATTCACGAAAGGCTCCTACAAACTACGGTGAGTTTCTAACATATTTTAGTTTTCGAAAACTCTTTAATTAGTTTTCACAAATATTTAACTGCAGCGGAAATAAAACATTTGATACCAATTTCAAAAAGATTACTCACAAGAGTAAATAACTCATAAAACCATAGTATCGAAATAAGAAGTGATGAAAAAAAAATACAATAATCTTGCGCACACAAGCGCCCCAAAAGTAAACAGTATCTCAAAAACTGTATAAGTATCTCAAAAATAGTAGAGTCCTCACTAGGCTCTCCAAAAGAACATAACAGTAAGCATAAAACAATGCTCGCATCTAATCGTAGAACTCGTCAGCACACTCCTCGAAGTCGGTACCATACCCAAGAAGTCATAGCATCATCAGAATCATAGCCATCATCACCAGAAACACAATCAGTACCTGAAATGATTAGAATGAGCGGCGAAGCCCAATACACAGTAACGCAAGCACATGCGACGTGAATGCAAGCATACTTATTCTACCAAGCACAACCAATAAATTGAGGTATTTAATTAAGCCAGCACAGGAGCACTCATACTCCGAATCAAACACGGGGCAAGGAAATCCTTTCGTGCATACGCACAGGACAAGGGGGATGTGATATGACAAGCTGGTGTCACATCCTGGAAGCTTGGTCCTTAGACCCTGGAAGATATGGTCCGAAGACCCTAGAAGAAGCTAGCATCGTCCGGGTTTTCCAGCCGTTATCTGACATTAACCGAACCAATCCATCTACATAGTGAAGGTACAGGCCCATTACCGTAGTCTTCCAACTGTGCAACTTCTCTTCAATGGGGTTAATCGTTACCCCGCTACTGTACCGGCCCGTCAGCTAGCCACCGTACCACCAAGGGTGGCCTAAGTGCCTACACTCTACCACATTAGAGTTGAACTCTAATGGGGTCGTCGGAACTCTCCGGCTCGAGCCCGACCAAACACAAGCAATTAATCATTAAGCCGTCTTTAAGTTTTTAACTATTTTAATGCCTGTCCTAACAAGCAACACGCATGTTACTGCATACCTTGTATAACAAAAGGAAACTCGAAGAAGTCCGAAGGATAACAGAAAGAAGAATCTGTTAACAAAAGATTTAACAAAATCAGGATTAATCATTTACAAAGAATTATATCAAGTATTAAGCTTTTAGAACAATGCCTTAACCTTATAAGACTTTACAAAATTTTAGAGTTGAAATGGGCTTGGAGTAGATATAGAGCAAGCCCATTAAGACATATGTAATTGAATATCTTATTTAGAAGTAATGGGCCTTGAGTGAACCTATTAGGCCCAATAAGTAACTAAGTTATAATTTAAGCTATAAGCCCATGAAATGTATATGGACTCATTAAGAGTCAATACTCTTGGAGCTTAGATTATGTGCTTAAAGTATTGGGTGTAAGGTCCACTTGGAGTAAAAGTGGGTAATGAACCTCATTTTTATATTTTAAACCCATGGGGTTTAATCTAAAGTCATGGGTTTGATTTTTAGATTTATTTTTAAGGGATATGGACCTTGATATGATATGGATAGGCCCATATTAGAATAGGTTTAGATTGATACAAAATATTTAGGTTTGATTGTAAGCCCAAAAACTACTCTATAGTTCCAGCCCATTATAAAGTATGGTATATCCTCACATTTTAGCTATTTGGGCCGCCAAATCATATCGGATTTCTGTAAAATAAATTTCTTTTGAAAGATAATCAATAAAAATACTTCCATGAATTTTTGTATGATTTTTAGAGCCCAATAACTGTTTTTAAGAATTCGTTTTTCACAAAGGACCAAATCTGTCCAATTTTTCCTTGAAAGTCAGATTGCGCATACTTTACTAAAATGGCATATCTGGGCCATCCGAACTAATTTTTGAGTGGTTCCAGTTGGGTTAGAAACTAGACTCATAGAGATTTCTATTGGTACCTAATTCAAGTGATAATAATCTGTATGGGATGAGTTATGATAATTTTAAGTTGGGATAACTAACAGGAACAAAACAGAATCCATTGGGTGGTATGTTTTATTGCACAACTAATAACTCCATCAATTCTTAACCTTATTATTGAGCCTAAATTATACTAATTTTAATGAAATAAAATCCTATAAAATTTCACGGTTTTTAAATCTCATTTACTATGCTAAAACTATTTTTAAAATTGGATTTTAAACAGGGAAAACAGGAATTTCAGAACATAGCCCAAATACAAGTTTAAAACACATAACTTGGCTCACAACGTGATCAGAATACCATTAACATAATATCACACCTAAACATGATACTAAATATGTCAATAATCATGATTAATCATAATCCTATCATAACACAAGTTAAAATCATCAAGTTTAGGCTCAAATCATCATATAACTTCATTTTTAACATGAATCAATGAAAGATATCAACATGGAACATCCATAACATGAATTTCTAATATGTACAGCAGGTTATTCATATTATAAATACATGCTCATCAAGTGATAATCAATATATATTAAGGATTCAACATATATAAGATGATTATATGCAATATACTTCACTATAACATCATTAACACCTAAATCTAACATGATTATCCAAAAATCATCAAAATATATCATCATATATATATATCTTACACGTGCAGCAAGTGTTCGAGAGGTTCATTAAGTGTTTTTCAAATCTTAAATCAAATAAAAACATAATCAATCAAAGAATCAAAGTTTACTTACCTAATACTCTTAAAATTAAGTTAAACTTTAATACACAACCACTACTTCAAATTAAATTTGATGAAGATTTCCCTCTTTATGCCCTGGGCTTTTCCTTGCTAAATGGGGGTTATTTTATGTTGATTTCACTCTTTGATCAGCTATGTAAGGTTGCTGGAAGTTTGGATGTGTTTAGATGAATAAAAGAACCATTTTTGGTAAAGATCAAAGGTATATGACTAGAGATTTGTCCTAGGTTTCTCTCAAGTGTATAAGATGAAATAAAAATGACATTTTTAGTTTGTGGAGGCAACCGACCATAGGAGTGTGGCTTGTGGATTTGTGTGTGGTAGGGTTAGGGTTTTGCCAAATAAAGAAGCTTTTATAGATAGTGGCAATAGGTTAGAGATTAGATGAGAGGCTAGGATTAAATCTTGAAGCATGTGAGTGAGTAAGTGGGTTCTTAAGCATGTGAGGTTTGAGAAAACATTTTAGAAGATAATTTAGGCATTTTAAATAATCCTTTGGGATTTAGGAATGTTAATTAATGATTTTACACTAATTAACCTTGATTTAGGACTTTAGAAGGAATTATTGAATTTAAGAGTCTAGTTAGGATTTCAATCAACTAACTAGAATTGTTTTGATGAAAAAAATATATGAAATTGAATAATCAAGGAGTTTAGAATGGAATTGAGTGATCTCTAACACATAATGATCCAATTTCTAACTCAATTAAATTAATTAAGTTAATTACTCAACTAAAAGTTCAACTACTCAGAGGTTTGAACTTGACCCACTAGTTTCTACACTTTACTGAAAAGTTTTAATTTTTTTTTTCCATATTTTCAAGCTAATTCCTTTCTTTCCTTTTTTTAATTACATCTATATTTTTAGGGTTTTTCAACCGGGGTTTACACAAAGGCCTTAGGGAATATACATAATGAAGGCCTAATTTTAACAAGAATAAATAGATTTTATCAAGGAATTGTTCTAAAAACAAGTGTGGATTATCAAGAATACAAGACTAGCTTTTCTAAGATGATTTTTCATAAAGTCTTACAAAGAAAAAGTTGTCTAAAAAAATTTCTTTTATTCAATGTCATCGAGAACGTGTATATTATATATATATATCTTATGGCATATCATTTATGATACTAACTTGTTCATATTGCATGTATACTTGCTTTGGATAGTAGAACTTCATGAACTTTCACAAAATCAATTTTCTAAATCGGTTTTTGCTACTATTCTGATCTGATCCGATCTTTTCAAAGCTTCAAAGTTTTTCAAAACTTAAATATGATATTATAATTAGATAGATCATTCAAAGTAGATAGAAATTGATATATAATTTGCTAAATTCCGAGTTAAAACGATCAAGTTATAACCGTTTTAAGTTGGAATTTTCACATAGGATGAGCATTACGAATTTGATAGTTTGTATGAGATAAGATGGATTAGTTTTGAGTTGAAATACTCAATTGGGTATTTCTTCCTTTTTAGGTGACCCCGAAATTGACAATTCCCTACCACCGGATTACTTTTACTAAGAAACCGATGATCCAATGGCCGAGTGAGTTTTCTTCTTATTTTGTTACCTTGTTTGTGCTTATAGCTAGTTGCATTAGAATTATAGGAACAAGATAAAAATCGATATGAATGGGGATGGGATAGATGACGAGACTGTGATGAATGTATGCCAAAGAATACTAAAGCATATCGAAACCACGATTCAATTAGATAAATGCAATGTTCGTATTATTTCTGTTATGTGTATGATATTGGTTGGTCCCTCTAAAGAATATATAAATATTTTGACCTAAGAAAAAGTTAAATTGGTCATGCATCGCATTGGACATATTGCATTTGGTAGCCTGCTACTCCTACGCAGGTCGATCGGTATGGTCCGAGGACTCGTTTGGATAACGAGACCCGGTATCAGAGCTCATTCATAGGGAACTAAGGCGCACTGGGGATGCATTCCATGTGTGAGCCTAGCCGAGTCGAGTGCTATGAGCCGGGGGGCTCGGGGACTAGCAGCGGTCGTGTAGACTTTCAATACCATCCCTAACCCAAGATACAGAGGTTGTAAATCTGTTCTATGTATGGGTTTCGGATACCCGTACATAATTGTCTGCTCATGTGTTTGTTCATGCATAGCATATGGATGATTTATAACTTGCTTGTTATGGTACGGAATTAAGGGAATTCTCACTAAATTAGTGTAGCTTATATCCCAATAAATGTTTGAATGAACAGGTTATCTCAAGAATGCTAAGTGGAGACTGAGATGGTTGGAGCTGAGAACGACTTAGGAATTCCGGCAAGGAATAAGAATGCTTGAAGATATCAGCTAGGTTTTGTGAATTGACTTGTAATAGTTTATATAGTGAAATCTTTTAATGAATCAAAATTAAAATATAGTGAATTGTATTTGAAGTATAATGAGTTGTATTTCCTTTATATTATTACTCAAGTCGTATCAATATAAAATGTATCACTCCGATGTGTCTCCTCCATGTGTTAGACGCCTTGTACATAGTATGGAAGCCTTCGCGTGACTGAGGTGATCATTCCTAGGCTTTAATATTGTGTACGGTGAACTGCCACGTTTAGGGTATCCTTCGGGGCGTGACAACAAACACAATCAAGTAAGGCATTTTAAGGAAATAAAACTCACGATGCCATCGATAATTCTCTAAACGGATGAGTCATTCACATAATCCACTTAGTCGAAATAGTCCTCGGGGTATGGGTATCCTTCCTCAGAATCACCTAGTCAAAGAAAATACCCAAAATGAGTATTTCTTGATGACTTTCTTGAATCTTGACAAAACAATGTCATAAGAATGTCAAAGTTCGTATAAAGGAAAATTCCAATTTAAAATAGCCATAACTTGGTCATTTTAACTCGGAATTGCGCATATAATATACCGATTTCTACCTATTCGAAAAGATCTACCTATTTCTAAAACTATTTTTATCAAACTAGATCATATAGGCTCCGAAACAGTGGTGATCAGATTCACCACGAATTTTCCCGACCCAAAAACAATTTGTTTCAAACATTAAATCATTCAAAATTTGTTTGATAAATACTTAGTTATCTATATAGTTGAAAAATTCTCTTTTTATAGCTACTTAGCTCATATTTTATTCATGCTCAAGTGTTTGTTGTCCAACCACGTTTCTTGAGAAAACAATGTTAATTAGGAGTTTAGAAAACTATAGTTTACAAGAAATTAATTTTGTAAATATTTTAAAATGAATATTTTGGTTCTTTTGTTTTCAAAGAATTACTTTATGTTTGAATTATTATTTTTCCTAGATGACTTTTTCGAAAAGTAATTTTCTTCTTTTCTAGATTCTCTACATTAGTGCTACTTTTCCTATTTATTTTCTATACAATTTTTCTTTGACCATTTATTTGAAAAGGTCTTAATTTGAAAATTCTCATTCTTTTTTCATAAGGTTTCCTTTATATTATGTTTTTATAGAAATCATTTTTGTATCAAAATCATTTTCTTTTTGAGAAAACGAAGTGATATAGAAACGATTTATAAAGCTTTTCAAAACAAAAGTAGCTTCTAAAATTGTAGTGAGTTCTTCTTAAAACTGAGAAAGGAATAACTTTACTTTTGTTATACCATAGATTTTATATTTCATATAAAACTTATTCCTAAGTGATAAAATCTCCTTTTTATCAAATATTTTTAGAGCTTGGAAAAATTTGGACAACAATCATAATGGGCATGATTTATGAGAAATAATAACAAGCAAAAATAACATAAATAATAAATAAAGTCACGTATTGAGAGTCTTAGCTTCTTTAAGGCTCTCAGGACTAAGAAGTAGATTAGTCCCAAAAGAAATAAATAAAATAAAAGAAAGAAAAATTGTTTTGACTTGATGAGGACAAGTCTAAGACCAGAGACTAGTCTTAAAACAACAAGAAATAAATAAATTGGAAAGAAAGAAATAAATAAATTACTTTGTTTGAAAATAAATAAATTGCAAGTGAGCTTATATGCTCTAAAGAATATATATATATATAGATACATAATAATACTTAAATATAATAACAATAATATGAACAAGGTAAAATAACAACATAAACATAAATAGATATTCATGAACAAGAACAATACATGAACATAGTGTAGCTTCCATAATATTTCGTTTTTGGAAACCCACAACATGGTCATGTAAAGTTACATGACATGAGGAAAAGAAAATATAAAGAAAAGTTTACCTAAAGAAGGTTTTTAAAGTGTTATGTGGTTATGGGTTTTTTGTATATAGAAGGTGGTTTGAGATTATTTTGAGAGAGTATTTGGAGAGAGTATTAGAGAAAAATTTGAGAGAGATTTGGTAGAGAAATTTGTGAGTAGTAATTATATGAAGGAAGTGAAAGAGAAAGGGGGTATTTATAGGAAATGATGAGTGAATTTTTGTGTGATTTAAATAAAAAATAAAAAATAAAATTGAGGAGGGGGGGTGGCGCGGCCACAATATGGAGGGAGGGAGAGGAGATTTGTCTTTTATTTTTGTTAAATAAAAAATGTAATATTAAGTAAAGTAGATGTGAAATAAAGTTATGGAAAAGGTAAAAAGTAAATGTTATAGGTTATGGTGTCGTAAGAGTAGGTGTTAGAAAAAGTAGAGATAAAAGAATAGTGTATAATAATAGTGAATAGTATAATGTAAAGTAGATATTAGCTAATAAATTACCGGTAGTAAGAAAATACGCGTATAATTGTGATATATGTTATTTTTACTTATCGAAAAATTATAAAACTGATATTTTTAAAAACCTTACATTTTTACAAGTCTAACGGTATATTCGAAATATTTTTACTATTCCATGCCCCGAGACATGTTTTTCAATAATTGTATCCGTTTGGGTTCAAAACGATTCGCGGTCTTACTAATCTGATCTTTTTAGGCTTTCTTAGGTAATTACGAACTATTCTACATACTAAACTTTTACTTACTTTCTCGAGGTTGCTTATTTGTGATTGTCGGACTTAAACCATTACGTCTAACTAAGGTTTTGTTGACTTTGGGGTTTTCGGTTGACTTCCAGATTAGGGTTTAAGCTAAACCGATTCCAAAACTTTGGAAGTTTACAAGAGGAGGGTATTTATGGGAAATGAGGAGAGATTTTTGAGTGATTTAAATAAATAAAAATTGAAATAAATTAAGAGAGAGGGAGTAAGGGGGGGCGCCGGCCACTAGAGGAAGAGAGGGGGAGAGATGATATTTTTTGTATTTTTGTGTATTAAAAGTAATAATATGTAAAGTAGATGTGATATAAAGTTATGGGAAGGGTAAAAAGTAAAGATAATAGGTATATAGAGTGTAAGAGTAGGTGTTAGAAAAGTAGAGATAGTTGAATAATATAGAATAGTAATGAATAGTGTAATGTAAAGTAGATGTGACTAGTAAAATACCTATAGTAAGAAAAAATATATATAATTGCGATATCTATTATTTTTAGTTATCGAAAAATTATGATACTGATATGTTTGAAATCCTTGAATTAAATCGATCCTAACGGTGTTATCGGAATATTTTTACTATTCCGAGCTCCAAAACACGCTTTTTCAAGAACTGATCCCAACTGGGTCCGAAGGACACTAGAAATTCACGAATCTAATATTCTTACATTTCCTTATATTATTAAGAGCTATTATCACTAATTATTTCAACTTCGTTTTCTAGGGCTAAAGAATATGGGAATACCGGATATAAATTCTAGGGTTTGTACTAATCTTTTGTTGATCTTTAGGGTTTCTAGTTGACTTTTAATCATAAGATTAAGCTTAAAAATTAACCAAAATTTCAAGGGTTTACACAATATGCTTAGCATAAATTTACCAAACATTATAAATCATATGCACCTCTTATTTTATCTTTTCCTATTTCTAGTGTCACTAAACTATAAATACAATCATAAGTATGAAAAATAGGGAAAGTAAACTCATTTGGTCATAGTTTGATAATAACTCCCTTAGTCAAAGTATCTTCAGGATAGGAAGTGTCTATCACGCCCCAAAGGATATCCTAGATGTAACAGTTTGTCGCATACTAAACGAGACTTAGCAATCACTACCAAAGTTATTCAAAAGTCTTGTATTAGATGCAAGACATTTCCTTACGTCAATAAAATACTTGCACAATTGGAGATAGATAGTTTAACTTAATAGAATAAGTATAAAAATATAAACCATAGATAATTCAAGATCATTTACAAAATACTAAGGGGCATTCTCCCATAAAATAATAATCAGTCCAGGTATTAATTTTTGACAATAACCCAAGCGTTTAAGTTTTCCTATGGAATTCTATACAAAAGCTAAACATAAACTTCTAGGGGAAACTCCTATTTTCAATTACTTGAGTTAGCCAACTCTTGGGACGCAATCATAGGTACGGGAACTACAACAAAAAGAAGTTGTGGCGGTATAAGCTATGCTAGCTTAGTGAGTAAATACTTACAGAATATACATATCCCACAATTACATATATACAATCAAGTTGATTTAATCATCCATATGAAATGCAATAACCACATGAGTAAACAAGATATATGATCAACTGGAAATCATGTGTTGAATGGATTTAAACCCTCTATTCGGGGTTAGCAAATTAACAAATCCTGTAGTACTACCTTGAATTATTGTTCCGTTTTATGGCTCACAGGCAACCCATTTCATTCATACCATTTATGGATCACGGAGAACCAATCATGATTAAATGCACCATCCCTGTCACGCCCTGAGGGGTACCCTAAACGTAGCAGTCCACCGTACACAATACTAAAGCCTAGGAATGACTATCTTAGTCACGCAAAGGCTTCCATATCATGTACAAGGCGTACATTACAACCAAGGGAACGCATCAGAGTAGCGCAATTCACATTGATAATAAATAAGTAACAAGGCAAAGAGAATACTTATCATAAAGCATACATATTTCATTTCAATTCTTAGGGGCACATCCCTCTATTATCTTCAAATAAATATACATCACTAATCATGTAGGTCTTTACATATAAAGGACCTTACAAAATTTCTTCATCGTATGATTCCATTTCCTTAATCATCCTTTTATGACTTCCTTAATGTCATGATCCTCAAATTTAATCCACGAGTATACCTATTTCAACAAAGTCTATAGGGATATAAGCTACAACTAGCTTAGTGAGATATTCCTTTTCATTTGCACCGTATATTCAAACAAGTTCATTTAGATTTTCACGCATATGCTATGCAATCAATGCAACAACCACATGATTACGCAAATATATATATAGTTATCCGGAAACCATATATAGAACGGATTTACCCTTCCGTATCAAAGGTTAGGGAATCGGGGTTGAAGGTCCTCGACCTTCTACTGCTAGTCCCCAGGTCCTCATCCACAGCGTTCGGTTGGCTCGGTTCCAAACCTAGAGTTGCTTTCCCCGAGCAATTTGGATTCTCCAGGAAGGAACATAGCCCGTGGCATCGCACGATCACAGCCAATCCAACTCTACGCGTAGGAGTAGTAGCCTTCCGAAAAAATGTGACTCGATGGATGTTATGCGTGAGCATTTTATTTTTCTTAAGCCAAACCTTATTAAGGTTTATTAGGGGTGATCAATCAATTAGCAAACAATAAACAATCATACAAGTAAGTAAACAAAATTATTTAAACAAGCAGATCGAAGTTGCGATATTCTTAATTCTCATTTCACGCATAAACATAGAATCATATATATACACATAATCTCGAATCCCCAAATATATCCATTTTTATCTTTTCTTAGTATACCAATGCTACTAGTTTACAAGCACAAGCAAGGTAACGAAATTAGGAGGAATAACTCACTCGTCCATTTTGCGATCTTCTTAGTCGTAGTAATCCTCGGGTAGGGTAATCTAGTATCTTTCATCACCTAGACAAAAGAAGTTCCCGGGATAAGTCTTTCGTGAAATTTCTATTCTTGGATATTCTAAACTTTTCTTAAAATCGCGGTAAAATTGTATAGAAGAAAATTCCAACTTAAAATGGCCATAACTTGCTCAGTTTAACTCGGAATTTCGCATATAATATACCGTTTTCTACCGATTCGAAAAGATCTATCCATTTCTATACTTATCTTTGTCATAAAAGGTCATTTGGGTTCCGAAAACATCAGGTACAGATTTAAAACGAATTATTTCTAAACTTTTGCAAATCCATTTTCTAACTCAACTTTCATTTTAAAGAAAATCCTTTTGTAACAATATATATATATATATATATATACGAACATATATTTGATAAATACTTTGAGTATATAGGTAAGCTCACTTTATATGCAAAATTCTAATGGTAGTGTCTCAACAAACAATTCATTTTGAGTTTAAAACTTTAACTTTGATAATTTCTTTTCAAGTATTTGGAAGAAACTTTATATTTTCATTATAAATGAGTATATTCTTATTTTATTTCCTTCATTCCTTTTTCCAAAACAAGTAAATTTTCCTTTAACCTTAGTCTTTCATAAATTTCACTTCTAGTGATAAAAGATCAATTTTATCAAAAAGTATATTTAGGTTGTTGAAAACCCTTTTTATAATTTTGTATTTAAGATGGTTTTAGAAAATGAATCTTGTCATTTCTAAAATATAAGTTTTTGCTTTCTAAAACTTGTTCTTTTATTTCTTTTGAAAAGAATCATCTTTATTGATAAAATCCATTATTGTTAATCTTGCCTTATTCATATTCTTTTGAAAATGAGTTCCTTCTTTTTAGAAATTTGAAAATCATTACTTTTCCTAAGTAGGTTCATAACTTTATGAGTTGATTTTTATCTTAACTTTGAAAACTAGTTTGTTTCTTAGTTTTATTATGAGGTTTAAAAGAGTTTAAATTTAAGATTTTTGTAAAAAATTTTAATATTAATAAATTATTTTACTAAAGCTTAGGTTAATATAATATACAAAGAAAATATTTATTTCTTATGTTTCCTTGGTAATCTATCTTTGTTATTTAAGAAAACGTTGAGAAAACTCTATTTCTATGTTGTTGATAATAACTTTATGATTTTGTGATAAATCATATAATCGAAAATTTAGCTTTGAGTTCATTAAAGT
Source organism: Combretum micranthum (assembly GCA_024138025.1). Lineage (NCBI taxonomy): Eukaryota > Viridiplantae > Streptophyta > Magnoliopsida > Myrtales > Combretaceae > Combretum > Combretum micranthum. The sequence goes on from JAMXBD010004401.1 coordinate 29,756, forward strand.
AAAATTCTATTTTTAGATAAATTGAGACATTAACATTATGTAGATGCAAGTATCATGAGCATATAAAGTAATAAGAACATAAGAAAATACTAGAAATAAATAATGAGCAAGAAAATAAAATATCAAGTATTGGGAACCTTAGCTTCATCAAGGTATCCCGGTCAAGTATTGGAGCCTTAGCTTTATCAAGGCATCCCGGGATTAAGAATGGACTAGTCCCGAAAGATTAAAGAAAATAAATAAAAGATTCTTTTAACTTGATATGGACAAGTCTAAGACTAGAAAAACTAATCTTAATAATAACATGAAATAAATAAATTACATAACTTGAAAGTAAATAAATAACAAATGAGCTTATATGCTCTAAATAAATATATATACATAATATACATAATATAAGTTAGATTAGAAGCAAATAATAACAATAATAATAACAACATAATAAAATAGAAAGCTTATGTACAATAACAAAACATGAACATGTTGTTGCTTTTACTACTCATATGAGTTTGAAAACAATACCATAGTCATGCTAAGTGACATGACATGGATAAATAAATGGTTGAAAGAAATTGTTACCTAAGGTATTTTTGTGGTATAAAGATGGTAGTGAATGTATGGTTATGTGGTTATAGAGAAATGGTAGTTGTATTGTATAAAGGGAAATTCTTGTGAGTATTTGGTGAAAGAGAGTTTTGGTAGAGGAAAAGTTTATGGATAGAGTTTGTGTAGTGAATTTGAGAGAGTTTTGGTAATATAATGAATTGTGTGAAAGAATGAAAGAGGAAGAGGGTATTTATAGAATTTTTGGAGTGAATTTTTTATGTAATAAAATAAATTGAAAAAGAAATAAAATAGAGATTGATGGAGAGGGGGAGGCACCGGTTTTGGTCCTTGTGAGAGGGGAAATTGATTTATTTTAATTTGTTTTGTAATAAAAGAAGTAATGTGTAAAGTTTGATGTGATTAAAGTTGTGTTGGAAATATAAAAAGTAAGAAAATAGGTATGTAGATGTAAGAAATAGGTGTAAGAAAAAGTAGAGATAGTGAAATGGTAATGAATAGTAGAAAAAGTACTATGAATTGTAGACTAGACAATTAAAGTACCGGTAGTAATAAAAATACGCGTAATAATCTGATATCTGTAATTTTTAGCTACCGACAAATTCTAAAACTGATATTTTTGGAATCCTTATATTTTTACGAGTCTATTGGTATAAACAGAATATTTTTAATATTCCGAGCTCCTGTACACGCTTTTCGAGAACTGATCCCGTTTGAGTCCGAAGGACACTCGAAATTCATGAATCTGATATTTTTATGTTACCTTATATTATTACGAACTATTTTAAGCTATTGGCTTAATTTCCTTTTCTAGGGTTTGAAAACGCTGGATTGCCGGATCTTAAATACTAGGGTTCGTTATAGGCATTATTGACTTTAGGGTTTCAGTTTGACTTCTAGTTTCGTTGGGATATTCGTAAGATCATATAATTTTTGAGTTTTGATCGTTTTATATCTTTAGCTCGACATCTATGTTTTATCTTATTTTATTTGTGATTATTTAATAGTTTTTAGTTCTCGAGATCATTTAACCGAGTCTAGAGTTATGAGTTAACTCAGTCTGACTTTTGGTGAAAATTGAAAATTGTGATTCTAAAATTTTACCCAAGGATTTAAGATTTTATCATTTCTTTGTTAAGCGGTATTTGGATCTATCGTTTTGATTTGCATTTTAAGAATTGGGTAGATGATTTGATTGGCGTACGGACATCGATTAAACCGGTAGTTGGACTTTTATATTTTGTTTCAAAGGTTCTCATTTTCTCAAGATTGGGAAAACTCGTTTTTTTTTATTAAGTTTTAACTTGATTCGATTTTTAGGGTTTTGTTTCGGGTGTTTTGACTCGGTCTAGAATTTGGTTTTTATCTTGGATTGATTCTCGGGATTTAAATTTTGATATTTAGACTTCTAGGATTATTTTCTAAGAATTATGGAAATTTTTGGGGGTTTACAATCCCCATCGTGAAGTGATCATGTCCGTATTACTTGTTAATCCAAATAATCATTAATGTAATTTCATAGGTGACCAATCAATTTGAAAACACTCATAGTCATGGCATATGGACATACATCAACTAATCACCCGGTTTCAATATATTTAGCACATTTTTCTTAACACATCAAGATAGCATACATAATCCCATAATTACCCATCATGCATTTCCAATTTTTATCTTTGCCTATCATTCTAGTGCAACTATAAATTACAAACACACTACGAAATAGTAAATACGAAGTATGACTCACTCGGCCATGGATACCGGTCTCTATTCGTAATAATCCTAGGGCAAGAAATCTTTCAATTCGAAGTCACCTAAATGAAAGAAATACCCAAATGATTATTTCAAACCATAACTAATTCCAACTTATCAAACAAAAACTTTTAAGTTCGTAATTTTCGTAGTTAAGGAAAATTCTAACTTAAAACGGCCATAACATAGTCATTTTAACTCGGACTTTCGCAAATAAGCAATCGATTTCTATCTACTTCGAAAGGTCTATCTATTTATAACGTTATTCCAAAGTTTTGAAAACTTTTAAGTCTTAGAAAGCTCGGATCAGATCAGATCAATAGCTAAAAATCATATTTCCGAAATTGTTTTGTGAACTTTACATTGTTTCTACCAAGTATATTAAGTGTACATGCAATATCAACAAGTTATTATCATGAATGACATGTTATGAGCTATCTATATGTATGTTCTTGATGGTATTTGGTTAAAAAGAATTTTTAGAAAACTTTTACTGTCACGCCCCGAAGGGTATCCTAAGCGTGGCAGTCCACCACATACGATATTAAAACTTAAGAATGACTTCCCAAAGTCATGCGAAAGTTTTCAACACCATATGTAAGGCGTCTATCACAACAATAGGAGACACCGGTGGGATGTATAGTTTGAGATAGTAAATAAAGCAATACAAGAATCTAAATAAACATCAAATTTATCATTAATAGAATATAATCTTTACATCATCTTAGGGGTTTTTCCCTTATAATTCTCCAAACAATCATAATAACAACTTAATCCTTCCCACAACCAAATAATACTAACACCAAAAGATATTAAAGGATAATTAACCTATGATCTTCAAAAGATTTCCATAAGCTTTACTAGGTGTCATGCCCCGTAGGGTATCCTAAACGTAACAGCCCGCCACATACTAAGTAAGACTCTCGAGTTCCCTACCCGAGCCCTTCGGGAGTCTTAAGTAGATGTAAAATGTTCCTTTACGACAATAGAATACTTCAACAAATGGAGTTAAACAGTTTAATGTGGCATTCATTAGCCACAGATAATAAATCAAAACGCATAATTAAAGTTTACAAAATCTAAGGGGCATTCCCCCGTAAAAGAATAACAAGTCCATTACAGTCATATAGAGTCCTTAGTTTCCAACGGAAGTCTATACAAAAAGAATGGATTAAACTTCTATGGGAAACTCCTATCTCCGGTACCTGTGCTATGGCTTGCCTCGACCTAAGCCATATAAACTCGTCCTGCAATAGATAAAAACTATGGGGGTGTAAGCTAACTAGCTTAGTGAGTAATAACTTCCATAACGCAATTAAATACAATAATTCAAGCAAGTGATTATTTAAGCAAGTGTATGCATCATACAAATGTGATCAACAAACATATGACCAACCGGAAATCATATGTGGATGGACTTGCACCCTCCATCCCGGGTTAACAAATTAACGAATCCTGCGGTACGACGCCGTTTAAGCTCACGGTCAACTAATAATATTTCGTTTTATGGATCACGATTAACCAACAAATTCGTTTTATGGATCACGATTAACCAACATATTCGTTTTATAGATCACGAAAAACCAACCAATGCGAATGCTCCAACCCCATCGTGATATGAATGGATCCAATTTACAATTGAAGTCGAATATTCATTAATTCAATTCTTTTAGGTGACCAACAAGTGTTCGTAGACATTCATCATAAGATACTAGCTAATCAGTCAATAGCTTAACACCCGGTTTCGATATTCCTTAAGTTCCAATTCACATATCAGCAGTAGGCAACACATATAATTCCCATATACCCCATCATGCATATACAATTTCTTTTTGTCTTTGCCTACACCACTAGTGCTACTACGTTACAATCACATTCATTAATTGAGAGTGGAAGTAAAACTCACTCGGCCATTGGACGTCGATCTTTCTAGTAGTAGTAGTCGGAAGGTAGAGTGTCGTCCTATCGGGATCACCTACCAAGGAAGAATAATCCTAATGAGACTCTCATTATGTAACTAAATCAAGCTATACATCTAAACTAGATGGATTCGGATTTCTCGCTATTTGCGGAAGTTCCGACTTAAAACGGTCATAACTTGGTCATTTTAACTCGAAATTTCGCAAATTTTATATCGATCTCTATCTACTTTGAAAGATCTACCTATTTCTAGAATTATTTTTAAGTTTTGAAAATGGTAAAGTCACGGAACAGTGGGATCAGTTCTGTTCTGCCATTTCTCAATTCCGAAAAATTTGTTTTACTTTTGATAAGAAATGTTCCTAGTTGATGATTCATGCATGAATGATATAGGAATGAATTACTAACATGAATGCCATGTAATGGACTCAATATATGCATGGTCATGATGATTTTGTGATAATAAACTCTTATAAATTCCTAAGTGTTAGAAAATTCCCTAAAGGTTATTTCTAAGAAGCTATTCTTCCACTTTACACTTCTTAGGGTTTCTTTGACTTGTAATCTTGTGATCCATTTGTTATCTAAATGAAAATAAGTTCTCAAAGTCTATATTAATCATGGCCTTCATTCATGCATAAAAATTCCCATTTTTCATTTGGTAAACATGTTTTTAAACAAGCTTTTTGTAGAAATCCGAATTTTTGCAATTTCATTTTCTTGCATTTTTCTTATGGAAAAACTTGTCTAATGAACTAAAATTTGAAGCTATATATATATCTAAGGACTTCATTTAGCTTATAAAACATCCAATTTAGACTTAGATACTAAGTGTTCTTGTAAGCATGAACCTAAGTTACGAATCTAACCATTGGTCAACATATCAATATTTTTCATTCTAATTCCACTACTTGTTTTACATTCCTATCATGCCTAAACTCATCCAAGCTTATGAAAATCATTCTTTCAAGATATCTATTACACATACCCTTTATTTTTCTTGTGAAATATGAGAAAAAAAATGATTTTGGTGGTTTTTAAAATAGGGTTTCCATTTCATCCGAATTTCCAACATTTCATACTTGACAAAGTCCTTCCTTTTTCAATGTCCTTGCCTTCTATATATGAATATCTACTATCTAACATCTCTATACACATACAAGACTACATTTTATGTTCATCAACGCATGGAAATAAAAATAACTCTATGATCATTCATGTACATGAAGTTGTGGATGTCAAAACTTTAGATCTACTAAATATAATGCATGAATCATGGATCTCATGGCATGAACAAAAATATATATGCAAGATCTCTACTTTACATGCATGAACAAGTTGATATTTCAAACAAAACTCATTCAAAGACTAGATCCACTTCTTGTGATGGCTTGAGATTCTTGTAGTAGTGTTTTCATGTCCCTTGCTCATGCTCATTGGGATCTAAATGAGAAAACACACAAGAATGATCTTGCCATTACAAGATTTGGGATGAACAAGACTTAAATACACATACCAATGGAGTCTTGAAGGAGGAAAGAAGAAGAAACAAGTTGGAATGTGAGAGGAAGGGGGAGGGGAAGTGCTCGGCACAAAGAAGAAAAGAAAAGAGAGTTTTTACTCCTTTGTAAAAATTGAAACAAGAAGAAATGAAGAGAGAGAGAGAAAATATGTATATATATGAAGTGAATTAGGGTTTAACTAAATAAATTGAAGTAAAAATAATTGAATTGAGAGGGAAACAAAGGGGGGGACGCCGGCCACACTCCTTGTGTGTGTGTGTGTGCTTTTAAAAATTTGATATTAGTAATTTAGTAAATTAAATGTAATAAATGTGATAATTATTTAAGAGATAAAATTTCTTGGAAAAGAAAATTGAAATGAGTAGTTGTAAGGATGTAAGAATAGGGTATGGGTGGTGTGTAGTGTAGGTTGTACTTGTGAATAGTAGACAAGACATCTACTTTACCGGTTGTACCGAAAACACGGGAAAAGCTATAACTGTAATTTTTATAGCTCGGAAAATTATAAAATTGATATTTTTGAAATCCTTATAAAATTACGGTTCTAATGAATATTCCGAAACATTTTTCTGAATCCGTGGTCCAGGGCACGCTTTTCCATAATTGAGCTCGGGAAGGCTCGGAATTGAAAAATTCCCAAATTTAAAACTTTCAAAGGTCTAAAATATACTTTAAAACAATAATTCCACTTCATTTACTTTATAAAATTTCTTTTATTATGAAACCGAAGGAAAGCCGGATTTAGGGTTCCTAGGCTTCGCTCACTAGACTCAAATTGGACCGGATTAGGGTTCCGCTTCCAACTCTCGGGGTTTCTTGACTACTGAGAATACCAGGGTTTACACTAGGACATCATCCCACTTAAGTATATGAAGTCATCGGGCATAAAAGATATTGTCCTGTTACAACAAAGGTCTATTGGAGTATAAGCATAACTAGCTTAGTGAGAATATTCCTAAATCAACGTACTTGTATAAATAATTTCAAACAAGTTACTAAACAAGCATATGAATGCATCAGGCAAGTGATCAAGCAATACATATGATCTACCAAAAATCATATGTTTGAATGGATTTACCCCTCCATTCAGGTTAGGTGTTCCAGGCTCTTTAAAACCCAACTCAAAATCTAACTATGTGGTTTATTTCAAGCTCCTACTAGCCATCACAAAATAGTTCTTTCAGGCACCTATCACCCATCTTACAGATTTCTGGCTATTGCACACCTGGCTACTAAACTCTTATCCCATTGAGATTAGTAGCTCATGCAATGAAATTAACTACGTAATATGCATGAATCAATTAATACAATTCATAGTAAATGTTTAAAGTAATTTAAGGGTGATCACAGAATTTCGCACACACTCCAATAGAATAATAGCAAAACATGAGTTAATTAACAACGATCCATGCCTCGGTATGCTTAACATTCTTTCAACCAATATCATGCATGATTCATTTTAATCTTTTCCTAAATTCTAGTGCCTCTAGCTACAAGCACAACTAAGTACGAAAAAGGAGGAAATAAACTCACTTGGCTATGAGGATCTATCTTTCTTATGGATGAGTCGATCGGTAAATCCACTAATCAAAATAATCCTCCAGGTATGAATACTTCTCCTTAGGTTCTAGTCAAGAAGAATACCCATAATGAGTATTTCTTGTTGATTCTATGGTACTTATCAAAAACTATGTCATAAAATCGTTAAAATCTGCGTAGAAGGTAATTCCAACTTAAAATGACCATAACTTGGACATTTTAACTCGGAATTGCGCTTATAATATATCGTTTTCTACCTACTCGAAAGGATATATATTTCTAAGGTTATTTTTGTCATAAAAAGCCATTTGGGTTGCATACTAACATGGTACAGAATAGTTACGAATTTATAGTTTACAAAATATGATTTTCTCAAACTTTATTCACTAAAAAATTCTTAAGAAAAATATATGGATATATATATATTGAAAAATCCTTTGGACATATATTTATCTCATATGTTATGCATGATCTTTGTAGTGTTGTCTCAAGATTGATATTTCATAAACAATTAGTCTTTAGGATTTAAAAGACAAGGCTTTGAAAATTTCTCCTTTTGAATTGTGAAAAAAATATATTTGAGTTGTTATGAGTAAATGTTTTATTATTATTTCTTTTTCTTACTTTTCTAAAGTAAATTCATTTTAAAAATTTTGGTCTTTAAGTTATTTACCAACTCTATTTCTAGTGATTGAAAATAAGTTTTTCAAAATATTCCTTAAGCTTCAAAATATTTGGAGTTGTATTAAATATATGTTTTCCTTATTTTTTATAGATATACCTTTGAAACTTTATTTTCTTGACAAATTTTGTTATTTTTTTAAGTTGGTCTTTAAAATAGGAGTTAATTTTATCTTGGTTTGAAAAACTTTTTATATCTTAGTGTTAATTAAATAGTAAAATAATTTTCTTAGACAAGTTTATAAGAAAAAGCTTTCTTAATAAAGATTTATTAACTTTGGAACTTAGTAAAACTTCATTTAATTTGAAAGGATAATAACAACTATAAAATTCAAGTTTGAAGATGCTTTCATAGCATGTGATTTTCAAAGTCCAAAATGAACCTATTAAAAGATTAGTTGAGTTCAAGTTTAGTTTCAAGACTAAAAATTCTTATCTTAATGGAGTATTTAGCTTTTAAAAGAAATGAGTTCCTTTTATAATTTTGATGAGATCTTCATTTCTAATTCTTCTAGAATTTATGATTAGTTTTATCCTTGAAAAGAGTTTATTAAAAAGAAAACTTAAATCTTTTGTTGAAAATTCCTTTTGTTAAGAAATCTAGTTTACTTTTCTGTATTAAGAAAGAACCCATTTTTATTTTTATTTAAGACAACAACATTCTTAATCATGCATGAGATGATTATGTAGTAATGTAAAAGTAAGATAAAACATATTAAGATGGAAGAATACTTGTAAGTAAAATAAACATAATAAATAATCAAGCATTGGGAACCTTAGCTTCATCAAGGTATCCCGATCATGTATTGGGAGCCTTAGCTTCAAGGCAACCCGGGACTAAGAATAGACTAGTCCCAAAAGAAAAGAAAAGAAATTTGTTTTGACTTGATATGGACAAGTTTAAGACTAGAAAGACTAGTTTTTAATAAATTGTATAAAACAAGTAAATAAATAAATTACGAGACTTGAAATAAATAAATACACATGAGCTTATATGCTCTAATAAATATATATCATAGTATACATAATATTATATAAGTTAGATTAGAGCAAAAATAATAATAATGAAAATAACAAATAATAACATAATGTAAAATAGGAACATGAACAAAATAAAGCATGAACATTTTGTTGTTCTTTAACTGATATGAGCCTAAGAAACATACACTAAGCTTATGTTAAGTTGTATGAACATGATGAAGAATATAGGTAGATTTTTACTTAAGGTTTTATGGAAGGTTTTAAAAGAGATGAATGGGTTTGTGTTTGATACTTTTCTTCTTGAAGAGTAGAAATAGGTGAGAGTTATTTTGTGAGAGATTTGTTGGAGAGAGGTTTGAGAGAGTATTTTGGTAGAGTTTTGTTTGTAAAATGAGTGTGTGAAAGAATGAAGGAGGAAAGGGGTTTTATAGAATTTTTCGAGTGAATTTTTGGATGTAATAAAATAAATTGAAAATAAAATTATATAGAGAAGAAAGGGGGAGGGCCGGTGCCTATTGAGAGAGAAAGAGAGGGTATTTTTTTATTTGTTTTGATTTTCGATAAATAAAAGATGTAATGTGTAAAGTAGATGTGAAATAAAGTTGTATTCGAAAAGTAAAAAGTAAAAAAATAGGTATATAGGTAGTAAGAAATAGGTGTAAGAAAAAGTAGAGATAATGAAATAGTAATGAATAGTAGGAATAGTACTATGAATAGTAGACTAGACATATAAAATACCGGTAGTAATAAAAATACGCATAAACGAGCTATATCTGTTATTTTTAGTTACCGAAAAATTCTAAAACTGATATTTTTGAAATCCTTGTTTAATTACGAGTCTTTTGGTGTTTTCGGAATATTTTTAATATTATGAGCTTCGAGACACTTTTTTCTAGAACCGATCACGATTGAGTTCGAAGGATACTCGAAATTCGCGAATCTGATATTTTTATGTTCTCCTATATTATTACGAACTATTTTAAGCTACTAACTTAGTTTCGTTTTCTAGGTTTGAGAACGCGCGATTGCCGGAGTTGAAATTGCTTGATTGTCTTGGTCTTTGTTGACTTTTGAACTTCGGTTTGACTAGGGTTAGGGTTTAATCCATCTTTGCCATTTTAACTCAGGGATCGGATAAGTGGATCTTTTCATGTTCGGGTTTTCGAATCGATTGGTTATTGAACTTTCTATTTTTGTTTTTGAAAAATTCTCTTATGAAATTTCGTGATTGAAATTATTTAAGGTTCGATTTCAACTTGGGTTAGACTTTAGGGTTTTTGATTTGGCATTCCAAAACCGTAATTGAAAAATTCAGGGGCTTACATTTACTTTCAAAAATTTCAAGAATACTTAACTTCGAAAAACTAGTTTTGTTTCTTGCAAAATCACTTCGTTTTTACTAAAATAAAGCCTTGATGACCTATATGCCTAATACTCTTATATTTAATAAATTTCTGCATTTAGGAGTTGGAAAATAGATGTTTAAGTAGGGGTCTTGCCTAATTACGAATTTTACAAAAATTGTTGGTGATGAAAATAGAGTTTGATTTTATATTGAAACTTTTCTTGTTTTAGAAGTATTCTTTCATAAAATCCATTTGTTTTTACTATAATTAAGCCTTACTATACCTATTCCGAAGGGCTTTCAGTTTTCCATTAAAATCTTTATTTTGGAATTTGAAAATAGGTGTTTAAATATGGGTCATTTCCAAATCAGAATTTTTGTTAAATTGTTTTGTGGTTATTTCTTGGGTAAAACTCATTTAATCTGTCTAAAATTGAGTCATAATCAAACCTATTCCTTAAGGCTTCTATTTCTTTAATAAAATTCTAATTTTGGGATTGAAAAATAGGTGTTTACTTAGCAACTCATCCTAGTTACGAATTTTAAGTTCTTGTTGGAGTTGAAACAAGTTCTAATTTAACTTTTGTAACCTTTTCTTATTTTGAAGATATCTTTTAGTAAAACTAGATCTAACTATCATCAATTCATTCCTTTATGATACCTATTCCATAAGCCTTTCATATTTTATGAGAATCCTTACTTTGGAGTTGGAAAATAGGTTTTCAAAATGGGTGTCTTTCAAGATTCGAATTTAAAATTTGTTTTTGATGGAAACAAAAGTATATCTTGAGTTTTTGGCAACATCTCCATTAATACTATCATACTACAAGTCTTTTATGTATATAAAACAAATATCTATGGCATTTATGTAAACCCCAAAAATTTTTTCACGTTAGTACACGACTCTAGAATAGAACGAATGAACTAGTTAGTAAACCTAGAATTCAATAATAACCTAAGAATAGATCCATAACTTAAATATTTGGCTAGGTTAGGATCTAAGAATCGAATAAAGAACTTCGTTAACCCTAATTGATACCAGAAATGAGATTTCATATCTTGAACTAATAATTTAAGATATGATTAAAGGAAACCCAAATTTTCAAACTCGAAACTTATCATACAATAGTTTAAATAGAAAAATATAAATATAGAAATCAATTTACTACTATTGAACTCAATAAAGACCTAAGACTAGAACAAAGAGTAGTAATGAGCCTATACATGGATTTAAACCCTAAAATTCAAGATTCCTAAACATTAATAAACGCTACTGATAAGATTTCATACTGGGTATAAAACCTAAGATATATAGATAATTTAGCATCTATATCAAATGCGATTTAAGTAGTTAATCAATTACGCTTATAGTTGGGAAATGATAACCTAAAGATAAACCGTTAAGATTATAATACACAACAAAAGCATAAACAGATGTATAACTAAAGATCTAAACTTCAAATAATATATTTGAATTACACCATTGTTCTAATTGGGTTTCTTAAGCTGTTTGATAAGTACAAAATACCTAATTATTCACATGGTTTTAGTATGATATTATAGTGATTTTTATGTGAATAATTGTAGAAAATGATACTGATTTGAGTAATATGTTAATTTCAGGATTAAGGAGATAATAAGCATTATGGAGATGTTTTGATGAATTACAACAAGTTTTGATGAAGAAAGTGCAAAGTGAAGAATTTCAGCATACATGAGATTTCAACATAAGCTGTGTTGAATGCTAGTGTTGGCCTTGAAAAATGTACAGCAAGCTATTGTAAAGAACAAAGGAAGCAACACGAGCTATGTTGGATGCTTATATTAGAGTAAGAAATGGACAGAATGCTTTATGGAACATACACGACTTCTCAACACAGCTGTGATCGGGCTTGTGTAGGACTCCAATTCGTAACAAATCCGAGGAAATAGCCGACATGAGGAAGCAACACGGCCCCGAACACGTCTGTGTAGAATGCCCGTGTAGAAAATCCATCTTCTTATAAATAGATCCAACCACTCTTTGTTGAAGGGAGACTGAATGGAAGAGAAGAAACCCTAGGAGAGAAGACATACGAGAAGAAGAGGAATTCTAATAATTTTCCATCACAAGACTTGTTAGTTAAAGGGTGTAATCATCATGTTTTATGATTATTCTTCCATGGTTTATATGTAAACCCCCAAAAATCTTCATAATCCTTAAAAATAATTCTAGAAGTATAAATATCAAAAACCCGAAAAAATCAACTTGAGATTAAAACTCAATTCTAGATCGAGTCAAATACCGGAAATGAAACCCTAAAACTCGTACCAAGTTAAAACTTAATTCCAATAAGAACAAAAACGAGTTTTCTCGATCTTGAGAAAACAAGAACCCCTGAAACAAAATATAAAGTCCAATTTCCGATATAATCAAACGTCCACATCGATTAAATAATCTACCCAATTCCTAAAACGCAAATCGAAACAATAGATCCAAATACCGCTTAACAACGAGATAATAAAATCCTAAAATTTTAGAATCACAAAATCCAAATTTTCCACAAAAGTCAAATCGAGTCAACTCATAAACCTAGACTCGGTTAAACGATCCCGAGAACTAAAAACAGATAAATGATCACGAATAAAATAAGATAAACCACAGACGTTGAGCTAAAAATATAAAACGATCGAAACTCAAAATTATACGATCTTACGAATAACTCAGTAAAATCGGAAATCAAAACGGAACCTTAAAGTCAACAAGCCTACAACGAACCCTAGTGTTTAAGATCCGGCAATCCCGCGTTTTCAAACCCTAGAGAACGAAATTAAGTTAATGACCTAGAATAGTTCGTAATAACATAGGGTAACATAAAAATATCAGATTTGCGAATTTCGAGTGACCTTCGGACCCAAACGGGATCAGTTCTCGAAAAGCGTGTCCCGGAGCTCGGAATATTAAAAATATTCCGTTTATACCAATAGACTCGTAAAAATACAAGGATTCCAAAAATATCAGTTTTAGAATTTTTCGGTAGCTAAAAATTACAGATATCGCATTATTACGCGTATTTTTATACTACCGGTACTTTAATTGTCTAGTCTCCTATTCATAGTACTTTTTTAACTATTTATTACTATTCATCTATCTCTACTTTTTTCTTACCTATTCTTACCCTACATATCTATTTTCTTACTTTTTTCATTTCCAACACAATTTAATCACATCAAACTTTACACATTACTTCTTTATTACACAAATTAATCAAAATTGTACAATTTGATCTTCCCCATGCTTGTACCGGCGCACACTCTCTCTCTTCCACATCTATTTCATTTTATTTTTCTTTATTTAATCACCTCTAATTCCTCCACAAAATTCTATAAATACCACCTCTCCTCTTTCATTTCTTCACACCATTCCAAAGTAAAGAAATTATGCCAAAATCCTCTCCAAAAACTCCTCTCTATAATCTTACAAGAACTCTCTTCTTGTAAGAGAAAACACTCTTCTTCCACTACTAAATAAAGTTTCTTTTCAAAGCATCACTACTTACCACCACCAAAAGCCTTTAAGCAATCCTTCTTTTCTTCTAACCCATTTAGGTAATGAAGAACTCATATTCTATTCTTTTATGTCAAGTAACCTTATATGGTTTTGATGTTGTTTCTTAGGTTGAAAACTAAAGAAAACCATATTAAGATCATGTTCGGTTCTTGTTCATAAAACTACTTTCATGTATATATATACTTTGTCATTTATTACTTGTTTATATTTTGATCTTGCTTATATAAATATATATATGTATATTATATTTATTTAGGCATATAGCTCATTTGGTTATTTATTTACATTTAAGTTATGCAATTTATTTATTTTATGCAATTATTAAGACTAGTCTTTCTAAGTCTTAGTTTGTCCATATCAAGTCAAAACAATCTTTTATTTATTTTCTTTAATCTTTTGGGACTAGTCCATTCTTAGTCCCGGGATGCCTTGATAAAGCTAAGGCTCCAATACTTGGTCGGGATTCCTTGATGAAGCTAAGGTTCCCAATGCTTGATATTTTATTTTTCTTGCTTATTATTTATTTCTAGTATTTCCTTATGTTCTTATTTCTTTATATGCTCATGATACTTGCATTTACATAATGCTAATGTCTCAACTAAATCTAAAAATAGAATTTTTTTACTTAATGAACTCAAAGCTAAGTTTTCAATCATATGATTTATCACAAAATCATGAAGTTATTATCAACAACATAGAAAAGGAGTTTTTTCAACGTCTTCATAAATAACAAAGATATATTTTCAAGGAATCATAAGAAATAAATATTTTCTTTGTATATTATGTTAACCTAAGCTTTTAGTAATATAATTTATTAATATTAAAAGTCTTTACAAAAAGCTCAAGATTTAAACTCTTTTAAACTTCGAAATACAACTAAGAAAACAAACCACTTTTCAAAGTTAATATAAAAATCAACTCATAAGGAACCCACTTAGGAAAAGTAATTATTTTCAAATTCTAAAAGAAAGAACTTGTTTTCAAATATAAATAAAGTAAGGTTAGCAATAATGTATTTTATCAATAAAAATAATTCTTTTCAAAAGAAATGAAGAACAAGTTTTAGAAAGCAAAAGCTTATTTTTTAGAAATAGATATAAGAAAATAAGACTCATTTTCTAAGATCATCTTAAATAAACAATTATGAAAGGTTTTCGACAACTTAATATAGTTTTGATAAATTAACCTTTTATCACTAGAAATGAAATTTATGAAAGATAGGGTTAAAGGAAAATTTGCTTGTTTTGGAAAAAAAAAAAAGAAGAATGAAGGAAATAAAATAAGAATATATTCATTTGTAATAAAAATATAAGGTTTCTTCTAAATACTTGAAAGAAATTATCAAAGTTAAAAGTTTTAAGCTCAAAATGAATTGTTTTATGAAATAAATTGTTGAAACACTACCATTAGGATTTTTGCATATAAAGTGAGCATACCTATATATTCAAAAAGTGTTTATCAAATATATATTTATATGGTTACAAAGGATTTTTTTAAAATGAAGTTGAGTTAGAAAATAGATTTTCGCAAAAGTATAGAGAATTCGTTTTAAATCTGTACCTGACGTTTTCGGAACCCAAATGACCTTTTATGACCAAGATAAGTTTAGAAATGGATAGAACTTTTCGAATAGGTAGGAAACGGTATATCATATGCGAAATTCCGAGTTAAAATGAGCAAGTTATGTCCATTTTAAGCTGGAATTTCTTCTTATACGATTTTACCACGAATTTTTAGTAAAGTTTAGAATCTCCAAAAAATAGAAATACATGAAATACTTATCCCGGGTATTTCTTTTGTCTAGGTGACGAAGGATACGGAAATACCCTATCCGAGGATTTCTACGACTAAGAAGATAGTGAAATGGAGTGAGTTATTCCTCCTAAATTCGTTACATTGCTTGTGCTTGTAAAGTAGGAGCATTAGCATATTAGGAAAAGATAAAAATGGATATATATTTGGGGAATTGGGATTATATATGATTCTATGTTTATGCGTGAATTGAGAATTAAGAATATCGCAACTTCGATTTGCTTGTTTAAATAATTTGGTTTACTTACTTGTATGATTGTTTATTGTTGCTAAATTGATTGATCGCCCCAATAAACCTTAATAATGTTTGACCTAAAAACAATAAAACGTTCACGCACAGCATCCATCGAGTCACATCTATTTCAGAAGGCTGCTACTCCTATGCGTAGAGTTTGATTGGCTGTGATCGTGCGGTGCCACGGGCCATGTTCCTTCCTGAAGAATCCAAATCGCTCGGGGAAAGCGACTCTAGGTTCGGAGCCGAGCCAACGAACGCTGTGGTGAGGACCTGGGGACTAGCAGTAGAAGGTCGAGGACCTTCAACCCCGATTCCCTAACCTTTGATACGGAGGGGTAAATCCGTTCTATATATGGTTTCCGGATGACTATATATATTCGCGTAATCATGTGATTGTTGCATTGAATTCATGGCATATGTGTGATTAAATAAATAAACTTGTTTGAAAATGTGGTGCGAATGAAAAGGAATATCTCACTAAGCTAGTTGTAGCTTATACCCCTATAGATTTGTTGAAACAGGTGTATTCGTGGATTAATTTGAGGATCATGACATTAAGAAAGTCATAGGCGGAAGATAAATGATATGGAATCATATGATGAAGAAATTTGTAAGGTTCTTTATATATGCTAACCTATATGATTAGGGACGTATATTTATTTGAAGATAATAGAAGAATATGCCTTAAGAATTGAATTGTGATATGTATGTTTTATGATAAGTATTCTTGTAAGCCCCGGAAAATTTCAGTAAATAATTTCAAGATGAACTTCGAAAATAAACCCTAAAAATCACTCCAAATTAAAACCGAATTTCAACTGGTCTTAAATCACGAATAAATTCAAAAAAAAATTCCCGAGTCTTGGGAAAAATAAGAATTCTCAAAAACGAAGTAAGAACTCAACATACTACAATTCCAAAACCACTACGTATGACATATTCCATACGTGACTCCGATTTATAAAATCGGGTAATATAGATCCCAAAAACGAATTATTAAAAAGTAAATAACGATTAACTTTCGGAAATGAAACCCAATTCAAAAATTCCGAAAACGTTAAAAGATATTAAATACTAAATATATATATAATAATAATAAAATTTAAAATAATTTTCTCAAATTAAATATGTTATATAAACATAAATATCAGTTTCCAAATTGGCAAAGGTCTAAACCGGAAAATCACCCGTAAACCCTAAGCGGAATACAATAGCTTAAGTCCGGCAATCTAGCGCCCCTAACCCTAGAGGCCGAGATGTAGTTTAAATATATAGAATAGCTCATAGTAATATAAGTTTGTTTAAAAATATCAGATTGGTAAATTTTTGACCTATTTCGAACCCGTTCGGATACAGACTTCGAAAAGCGTGTCCCGAGGCTCGAGATATCAAAAATATACCAATAGTACCGTTAGACTCGTAATTTCATAAGATTTCTAAATATATCAGTTTTATAATTTTTCGGGTTATAAAAGTTACAGTTATAACTTTTTATCGTATTTCCATTATTACCGGTAATTGAGTCGTCTTTTGCACTATTCATTTTTATTTCATTACAAAATTTTATTATTTTTATAAAGCCTTATATTTTTAGATAAATATTTTATATGTTATAGAAAATTTTGTTTTTCTAAAATTTAATTCGTTTCGGGTCTTTACGGGATCAGATTCTGTTTAAGATCCGATACTAAAAATAAAATAAATTAATTTAATAATTGGAAAATATTTTAAAAATATTTTTATTTTCATAAAATAATTTTTTAGAATTTTTCGGGTTATAAAAATATCATTTATAGCCCATATTCGCGTATTTTGATCATACCGGTAACATATTTGTTAAATTACTAAAATAATTCAAATAATTATTTAATTTTAATTATGAAAAATCTGCTACAATTATTTGGAATAATTTTTCTAATTTTCTTTTATTTTGTTTTATTTTATTAAAAAGGTACTCTTACAACCCATACCTTCAAGTACACCTTACACATATCACTTCCTTTTCACTTCAATCTTTCTACACAATATTCCATACTTCATGGCAGAATTTTTGACCCATATTTGCTGCCATTGTCCTTTTATTTAATCCTAATTTGACTAAAATAATTATTTTCCACTCCTTCTTAAAGAAGCTACACACACCATTTATTACACAATTTAATTTCAAGTCAAATTTTCACAAATTCCTCTCTCTCTCTTCTCTCTTCACGTGGAAAGCTCCCCAAATCTGCCTTGTTTATTTTTTTTACTCCTTCAATTAATTAAAACACATTTAATACACCTTTTCTCTCTCTCTTCATTTACTCATCTTTCCTCTTTCATTCCTTAACCTTTTCTCTCTCTTTTTCCTCTCTTTTCTTCTTCTTCTTGTTCTTGTTTCTTCAAGAACCAAGCTGCCCCCACTTCTTTTGTTAGCTTCCACACCTATTTCTTAAAGATTTCTAAGCAAATCTTCTTCCCAAAGCTCCATAGGTGATATAGGTAAAGTGTAATGAAGGTTTCATGCATCAAATGACCTTCCATAAGCTTAAAAGCTTAGGATGATGGTGCCAAAAATGAAACTCTCCTTTTCTCTACTTTTATTATCTTCTATTTCAATTATTTTCTTGTTTAAAGTTGATATATTTTGTAGATCTAAATTTTTGTTGCTTTGATTTTCGTTTATGCCATAGATCTAGTTATTTGAGTTGTTATTTTTGTTATTTCTTATGATTTATACATAGATCCATCATCCACATGTGTTCATGCATTTAAAACTAGTTTAGAAAACTAGATCTAGACTTTTGAGTTCATAAAATGCATTAGACTTTGTTTTATGTTCATGATGACTTGTAGTAGCATGATGATAGTAGGAATGTGTTAGAAAACTCAAGATCTATTTTATTTTCAACAAAAATCTTTTGAAAATTCGGATGAAAATGAAACCATATCTAGAAAAGTTGTTTTTCAACTTCAAAATGTATATTTTTCATTTAAAATGAAGGGCTTAGGGTATAGATAACATAAATGAAAGATTTTGATAAGTAAAGTTTAGATCCATGATGTTTATAGCTTATTACCATACATTTGTTTTATGTTTATGTTCATATTAAGTATAGATCTTATTTATGAACTCAAACAAAATTGTGAAATTCGTATTTTGGTAAGACCCCCATTTAAAAACCACTTTCCAAGTGTCAAAATGTAATTTTTACTTAAGAAAATGAAGGCTTAATATATGTATATCATCAAGACTTCTTTTTACAAGAATCTAATGTAATTTTCAAAAGTTATTTTCAAAATAAATATTCCATTTTCGGATTTTGGTCAAGGCCTATTTTAAAAACATGTTTTCCAACTCAAAAATGAAGTTTTTATTTAAGAAATGAAAGGCTCATAAGATATGATATGTAAGGAATGGATTTTCATGAGCTTAGATAGATTTTATCAAAAGATATAACAAAAATGAATTTTGTAAATTCGGATCCCAACCAAGACCAATTTTTAAAACCCATTTATCAACTCCAAAACTCATGTTTTATGTGAAAAATGAAGGGTATAGGTAATAGGTATCTTTAAGGAATAATTTTTACAAGTTAAAATGAGTTTAGGCATGAGTAATGTGTGAAACAAGTAATGGAATTAAAATGGAAAAATTTGAGTTAGTGATCAAATTGTCAAATTCGTAATTTGAGATGGTGCATATGTAATCACTTAGTATTTGAGCTCAAATTGCAAGTTTTATGTGTTAAATGAAGTCCTTAGGTAATTGATATAGTAAAGCCTTAAATTTTAATGCTTTAAACAAGTTTTCCCCAAATGAATCATTCAAAAAGTGGATTTTCCAAAATTCGGATTTTTGAGTAAATCATATTGGAAAACATATTTACAAAGTGTAAAATGGGAATTTTTATATAGAAATGAAGGCCATAAGTAGTATATATAATGAAGACTCAATTTTGACAAAAATAATTGTATTTTCTTAAGTAACAAATCCAAAACAAATGGAAATGATAAAAGTTAGAAAACTAGATTTTTCATAAGTAAGTTGTCATTATGGTCTTGCAAAATAAAAAGTTATAAAATTTCCTTTTAGCAAAATCATCAAGATCATGCATGCAATAGCTCATCTCATGTCATTCATGTTAGGAAATCACTCATATTGCGTGTATAGTTAAGTTATATAGTAGGAACATTTCAAACATTTACAAAGCTATTTTTCGGAAATTGAAATTGTTGCTGTCCTAATCTGATCCGAACTTTTCGAAGCTTCAAAGTTTTCAAAACTTGAAAATAATATTAGAATTAGATAGATCTTTCGAAGTAGATAGAAATCGATATATAATTTGCGAGATTCCGAGTTAAAATGACCAAGTTATGGCCGTTTTAAGTCGGAATTCCCGCTTAGGACGAGAATTACGAATTTGATAGTTCGTATGAAATTGTTTGGATTAGTTTGAGTTGAAATACTTATTAAAGTATTTCTTCCTTTTTAGGAGATCCCGAAATCGACGATTCCCTACCACCGGATTACTATTACTAGAAGACCGGTGATCCAATGGCCGAGTGAGTTTTCTCCTTGCTTTGTTACCTTGATTGTGCTTGTAGTTAGTTGCATTAGAATTATAGGAACAAGATAAAAATCGATATGAATGGGGATGGGAGATATGATGAGACTGTGATGAATGTATGCCAAAGAATACTAAAGCATATCGAAACCACGATTTGATTGAATAACTGCACCGTTCATATTATTTCTGTTATATGTGTGATATTGGTTGGTCACTCTAAAGAATGTATAAATATTTGTGACCTAAGCAAAAATTAAATTGGTCATGCATCGCATTGGACATATTGCATTTGGTAGCATGCTACTCCTACGCAGGTCGATCGGTATGGTCCGTGGATGATTCGTTTGGATAACGAACCCGGTGCCAGAGCTCATTCAGGGGTACTAAGGCGCATGTGGATGCATTCTTGGATGAGCCTAGCCGAGTCGAGTGCTAAGAGCCGAGGGCTTGGGGACTAGATGCGGTCGTGTAGACTCAATACCATTCCTAACCCAAGATACGGAGGGCGTAAATCCGTTCTGTGTGTGGGTTCCGGATACCCACGCATAATTGCTTGCTCACGTGTTTGTTCATGCATAGCATATGATTGACTAATACTTGTTTGTTATGGTACGGAATTAAGGGAATTCTCACTAAGCTAGTGTAGCTTATACCCCAATAGTTGTTTAAATGAACAGGTTATCTCAAGAATGCAAAGTGGGGATGAATTGGTTGGAGCGGGAATGACGGGATTTCGGCAAAGAATGAATGTTTGAAGTTATCAGCTAGTTTATGATTTGTCTTGTAATAGTTTATGTAGGGAAGTCTGTGGATGAATGTAATGAAGTTGAATGATTTGTATTTTGAAGTATAGTGATTTGTATCTGAAGTATAGTAAATTGTATTTCCTTTACATTGTTACTCAATTGTATCAACATAAAATGTATCATTCCGATGAGTCCTCCATGTGTTAGACGCCTTGTACATAGTATGGAAGCCTTCGCGTGACTGAGGTGGTCATTCTTAGGCTTTAATATTGTGTACGGCGGACTGCCACGTTTAGGGTACCCTTCGGGCGTGACAATTCTCTTTGCCTTGTTATTTAATTATTATCAATGTAAATTGCGCTACTCCGATGTGTCCCCTTGGTTATGATGTACGCCTTGTACATAATATGGAAGCTTTGCATGACTGAGGTAGTCATTCCTAGGCTTTAGTATTGTGTACGGCGGACTGCCACGTTTAGGGTACCCCTCGGGGCGTGACAGTATATTTGTAATTATTTTACAATGGAAGCTTAGATCTATATGCCTTAGATTTTGAGAAACCCTAACCCTAATGTGGATTGAATTGATTTGTTGAATGAAGTTCTTGTTCTTGGATCTTTCATGTTGCTTGATTGTTTTATCTAGTATATGTGCAATATTAGATTATTGTATGATTCTTGTTAATTGAATCGAAGGATTAATTAATAGGAAAGATCTAGCATGAGTAGAAGGGTTTGAATGTAAATCTAGAGATAGATTACATGAATCTTTTGCATCAAGAATTTATCTTTATGAGGAATTATGATCATTAATGCAACCTTTATATGCATCTAGTGAGGAAGAGATTTCCATTAGACATATAGGGTTAGGATTTAATTATCTTGAGAAAGAGATTAATGAGATTAGGGTTCCTGCAATTCAAGAACACGTGCTGCATTGATGAATGTTATTAATAAGATTGATAGGGTTAGGTGTATCAAGGTCTAGGGTATTGTTTTGTGATTGTTGAATTATTAAGGTTGTGAATATACATTGATTGCGAATTAATTAGTTAAATAGTGAATCGTAGTTGTTAGTAATAAATGCATTTAATTAGATTTGCTAAATAGTGGAAAACCGGTTAATTCTAGTAATTGTCTTAAAGATCCTTGTGGACGATATCCGTTGACCCTATACAACTATAGATAGGTACACTGCCTAACTAGGTCGTAAGAGTTAATTGGAATTATAAATTTAAGAGTTGATACGATCTACATCAAGTTTTTGGCGCCGTTGCCGGGGATCTGGCACGGCAATATTAGAAGAACCTTATTATCTACTAATTTAGCTATTTATTTTATTTTGCAATTTGATTCTTTCTCTTTTTGGACAATTAACGTTGACTTTGTTTTGTTTGATCTCACTTGCAGTTAATGCTAAGAAGTTCTTCGTCTGAAGACTTTACTTTGATCCCGAGATCGACAGAACATATCACAAAAGAATCAGAGAAAGAAAGATTAATCTTAATAGTTCTGGGCAATGGACAGAAGTGGAGTTGCAGACGGTCAGAATTTAGCTGTTGAGAGGAATGGAAATAACCCAAATCAGGGTGTCGTTAATGAGAATAATCCCGCCAGGGGTCCTCCAAATGCAATACATCGCCCTATGTGCGAGTTATTCATGCCTGATGTAGACGGAGTAACACCATCCATTGCATGGCCCACGATTCAAGCCAACAATTTTGAGCTAAAACCTTCTTTGGTACATATGGTGCAGGTCAATCAATTTGGTGGAGAAGTTTCTGAAGATCCACACGACCATCTTACAAATTTCCTACATATTGCACCACAATTAAAAGCAATGGAGTATCTGAAGATGCAATCCGTCTTAGACTATTTCCCTTCTCTCTAAGGGATAAGGCAAGGAGCTGGCTAAACTCTCTACCTCCTCATTCCTTGACCAACTGGGATCAAGTGGCACGGAGATTTTTGGAAGAATTCTTTCCACCAAATAAAACGATCCGGTTAAGGAATGACATTTTGCTTTCCGCCAATACGAAGGCGAGTCACTATATGAGGTGTGGCAAAGATTCAAAGAACTCCTAAGACGCTGCCGTCATCATGGAATATCGTTGCATGACTTGATCAGGATTTTCTACACCGCCTTAGGTGACCACTTGAAAACAAAGATAGATGCGGTAGCAGGTGGTTGCTTAATGAAAAAGAGTGCCCCAGAGGCATATGAGCTGATTGAAGAAGTAGCGGGACACTTTCCATTGGCACAGTGAAAGGAATCGGCCACAACAAGCAGCAACAACAATGGAATCCGAAACAGTTTCTCAACTCCAAGCCCAAGTGGCATCACTAACAGCTCAGATGAGCAGAATGAGATCTGGTATGGACGGGTATCCAAGTGGTGAGCCGTACGGTCCTAATGACACTCTAAGCATGGAGGATGTGAATATGATGAATAAATTTGAAAGAGGAGCCGGGAACTACAACCCTTACAGCAATACATATAACCCAGGGTGGAAGAATCACCCGAACTTCTCGTGGAGCAATCATAATACACAGAGGTCAAATCTTCCACCAGGTTTCCATAGGCTACCACAGCAACAACTCCCAGCTCTTCCAGCATCACAGCACGTTCCTGCTTTGCCACCTCCTGAGAAAAAGCCAAATGTAGAAGATCTCTTGGCACAATTCATCCAAACTTCCGATGCTCGTCATAGGAACCAAGAGGCATCGATTCACAACCTGGAAAACCAAATTGGCCAATTGGCTAAAATGCTTTCTGAGAGACAACCAGGCTCACTCCCTAGTAACACTGAACCAATCCGAAGGAACAGGTAAAGCTATTAATCTAAGGAGTGGAAAGAACTTCCAAGTATGGTAGAAGGGCATACACAAGTTGTTGAAAAGGAGGTCGAAGAAAAAAATTATGAGAAGCACACTCATGAGACCGAAAAGAAACAATCGCCAACGGTTAAGGCTTATGTGCCTAAAATACCATACCCGGCTCGTCTCCACCAGAATAAAGACAAAGAGCAGTTTGGCAAATTCCTGGAGTTGTTTAAACAGCTCCACATCAATATACCTTTTGTGGAAGCTCTCTCGCAGATGCCTAAATACGCCAAGTTTCTGAAGGATCTTCTATCTAACAAGAGGAAATTGGAGGATGTATCAACAATTGAGGTAGGAGCTAACTGCTCCTCCATCATTCAAAACAAGTTACCACCTAAGCTAAAAGATCCGGGAAGCTTCACCATTCCATGTGTGGTGGGGAATTATCTGTAGAAAAAGCACTAGCTGACCTTGGGGCGAGTATCAATCTCATGCCCTATTCATTTTTTAAGAAGCTAGGCTTGGAAGGTCTGACTGAACCTCGACCTACCCGCATGAGTCTTCAATTAGCTGATCGTTCAGTGAAAATCCCAAGAGGTATTATCGAAGATGTGTTGGTGAAGTGGGTAACTTTATATATCCTGTGGATTTCGTCATACTAGATATGGACGAAGATAGAGAAGTACCGTTAATTCGGGAAGGCCTTTTCTTGCCACTGCAAGGGCGGTAATAGATGTTCAAGAAGGAAAACTCACCCTTAGAGTGGGGGATGAAGAATTGGTGGTAACGGTAGCTACAGCACTAAAGCATCCAATGGGGTCTGACGATTCCTGTTACTCTATCGATACTATAGACTCTCTGTATCCGATCATATCGATGAAATTTTATCTAAAGATGCATTAGAGTTGAGTTTGAATCTTAGTGCAGGTAAAGAAGTAACGGGATCGGATGTTAAGGCCATCACAGCTGCACTCGAGGCAAATGAACAATTCATCTCTAGAAAGGTTTTGAAGAATTAAAGAACGATACTAAGGAAAAGTTGAAAACCTCCATTGAAGAGCCGCCAGTGCTTGAATTAAAACAGCTTCCAAATTCTCTTGAATATGCATTCTTGGAAAAGAACTCAAAGTTGCCAGTGATAATTGCTTCGGAACTGTCCAGTGAACAGAAGGAACAACTACTTTCGGTTCTCAAGGCACACAAGCGGGCTATTGCTTGGAAGATCTCCGACATCAAAGGTATTAATCCATCCTTCTGTACTCATAAAATTCTGTTAGAAGAAGGATACAAGCCTGTGGTCCAACCTCAAAGACGGCTCAACCCAAATATGAAAGAAGTTGTCAAGAAAGAAGTCATCAAACTTCTTGATGCGGGGATGATATACCCCATATCTGACAGCCCTTGGGTTAGCCCAACACAAGTGGTGCCAAAGAAAGGAGGAATAACTGTGGTCCCGAACGAGAAAAATGAATTCATTCCCACAAGAACCGTAACTGGTTGGCGAGTATGCATCGACTATAGACGATTGAACGAAGCAACAAGGAAGGACCACTTTCCCCTACCATTTGTGGATCAGATGCTAGAAAGGCTTGCCGGACATATGTACTACTGTTATCTTGACGGTATGTCCGGATATTTTCAGATACCTATTGCACCAGAGGACCAAGAGAAGACCACCTTCACATGTCCCTATGGCACATACGCATATAGGAGGATGCCTTTCGGATTGTGTAATGCACCCGCTACATTTCAGCGTTGCATGTTAGCGATATTTGATGACTTGGTGGAGGAGATTATGGAAGTATTTATGGATGACTTCTCGGTCTTCGGAATTCATTTCAAGCATGCTTGGCTAATTTAGAAAAAGTCTTGACCCGTTGTGAAGAGACTAACCTAGTCCTTAACTGGGAAAAGTGCCACTTCATGTGTAAGGAAGGCATTGTACTGGGTCACAAAGTCTCTCAAAAGGGGATTGAAGTAGATAGAGCCAAGATCGAAGTAATTGAGCGATTACCGCCTCCCACATCAGTCAAGGCTATTAGAAGCTTTCTTGGACATGCGGGTTTTTACCGGCGATTCATAAAGGACTTCTCCAAATTAGCACGTCCTTTAACACGACTTCTGGAGAAGGATGTACCCTTCACTTTCGATCAAGAATGCACTCATTCTTTCAACCTCCTAAAAGAAAAGCTTATCAATGCTCCGATTATGATAGCACCAGATTGGAACCTTCCATTTGAGATTATGTGCGATGCAAGTGATTATGCAGTCGGGGCTGTCTGGGACAAAGACATGAGAAGCGGTTCCAACCAATATACTACGAGCAAAACTCTTAACAATGCTCAAGAGAACTACACCACAACCGAAAAGGAATTGTTGGCAGTAGTATTTGCATTTGATAAATTTAGACCTTATCTTGTTTTATCTAAGGTTATTGTGTATACAGATCACTCCGCACTAAAGTTTCTCCTATCCAAGACCGATGCAAAACCACGACTCATTCGGTGGATACTGCTCCTTCAAGAATTTGATCTCGAAATCCGTGACAAGAAGGGAGCGGAGAACTTGGCAGCGGATCACTTATCAAGGTTGAAAGAACCACACAACGATGAGTTTATTGAAGCGGACATCGATGACACCTTCCCGGAAGAAAGGCTCTTTGCAGTATGTGAAGTTCTAAGTCCTGAGGCACCATGGTTCGCCGACATAGCGAATCATCTCGCTGCAAGTGTTCCTCCTAGTGATCTGGATTATAATGCCAAGAAAAAGTTCTTTGCCGAACTCAAACATTACTACTGGGAGACCCCTTTCTTTTCCGAATATGTGCTGATCAAATGATCAGGCGGTGCGTCTCCCATGACGAAGGTTGGAAGATTTTGTATGAATGTCACTCCGGTCCTACTGGGGGTCACTACAGCGCCAACCGAACTGCCAGAGAGTCTTAGAGGTTGGTTTTTATTGGCCATCTATATTTCGAGATGCTCAACGTTTTGTTATGTCCTGTGATAGATGTCAAAGAACGGGAACCACCTCGAGACGTGATGAAATGCCAGAACTACATTCTGGCATGTGAGGTATTCGACCTATGGGGCATTGATTTTGTTGGGCCACTTCCTACTTCCTTCGGGAACAAATACATCCTAGTCGCAGTAGACTATGTTTCCAAATGGGTAGAGGCTCAAGCACTACCCACCAATGACGCCAGGGTGGTATGTAAGTTCCTGAAAAAGCTTTTCTCACGGTTTGGATCTCCCCGTGCTATCATTAGTGATAGGGGGACTCACTTCTGCAACTCTCAACTGGAGAAAGTTCTGAGGAAATATGGAGTCACGCACCGAATTGCAACACCCTACCACCCTCAGACAAGCGGGCAAGTGGAAGTTTCGAATAGGGAATTGAAGAGGATCCTTGAGAAGACGGTCAGTTCTCATAGAAAAGATTGGGCAGACAAGCTCGATGATGCCTTGTGGGCGTATAGAACCGCCTACAAAACACCTCTAGGAACTACTCCCTACAGACTAGTGTATGGGAAGGCATGCCACCTCCCGGTGGAAATTGAGCATAAGGCGTATTGGGCCATCAAGCAGATGAACTTTGAGTTAAACTCTTCCGGACTCAAACGAAAGCTTCAGCTGAACGAACTTGATGAGTGGAGGATGACCGCATATGAAAACATGAAGCTTTACAAAGAGAAAACAAAGAAATATCATGATGCTCACATCCGCCATCCTAAGAAGTTCAAGGTCGGAGATCAAGTACTACTTTTCAATTCTCGGTTAAAACTTTTCCCGGGCAAGTTGAAATCAAGATGGTCAGGTCCATTTTCTGTCAAGCAAATCTTTCCCCACGGAGCATAGAACTAGAGCACCCCGAACAAGGCACGTTCAAGGTAAATGGTCACCGGGTCAAATTATACATGGGGAATGGAACAGAAATTGAAGAACGGGACGAGATAAACCTCCGACCACCAGTTATCTAGCCATGGCTAGCCACATGCCGTCGAGCGAACGACGTTAAACAACAGCGCTTCATGGGAGGCAGCCCATGTACATCTTAGGTAGATTTCGTTCCTTTTTCTTAGTAATTTTTGTATTATCCCTAATCTATTTGTCCTCATAATATAGGTAACTCGTGACTCCCACGTTCGAACCGGCGGTCACACTCAAAGTGTGGGGAAGATGCACCCAAGATCGTGGTAAGGACCTTTGTGAACGGTAATGCGGTAAGTCTCTCTTTTCCTGTGTATATCACTCAAAATACACAACGTTGCACTACCATCACGTCAGATTGCACATAATGCACAATTTTTGACTCCTACACGAGCATCGAACACAGCCCGTGTATAATGCTCGTGTAGCATACACAAACATTCTGACTGATTCTGAAGCATAAACGAGATATCCACACAGCCTGTGTTCGATCATACTTCTTTAGAGGCAACAATCTGGGAAATTTTGGAACACTACACGGGATTCGAACACAACCCGTGTATGATGCTCGTGTAGCACTCATGAGCGTTCTGCCCATTTTTCGACCATACACGAGCGTCGAACACAGCCAGTGTACAATGCTGGTGCATTCATGAACTCCATTCTGGACAATTTTTGAGCCATACACGGGTCTCGAACACAGCCCGTGTACACAACCTATGTACAACCCCAAAACGCATCATATAAATACCCACGCACAGAACACATGCACATTTCACTTTCACTTTTCCCTTTCATTTTCACCTTTCCACCACGAAAGCACTCCACTCACTCCACCACGCTACCCCACCACACCACGGTTTCACACTACAAGGGACCACTTCCACCCAACAGGTACGTCATCATTCTTGTCCGTTTCTCTTTCGTCCATTTGGAATTTTTCACCATGAATCACATGCTTTACCCACGTGTTCTTCGGATTATTACTATTGCAATAGTGGAATCTTGTACTTTCTTTGAGTTGCATGTCATGAATTTAGTTAATTATCATGCTATACGAGATTACCCATCGTGATAAACCACTTTGAGCATCATAAACGCTTAATCTGCTAGATCCTAGGGTTCATCACGAATTTTCAACTGTGATATAAATTGGGGCTTTCATATTCCTTGTGCAATTCGTCTTCCATAGGATCTTGATTTGCATGTTTCTTCACGATTCCATACGTGATTCACCTTAATTGTACTACTTAGGGTTTCGAAAGAATTTTGTTTAGGACAACTCTTGAGGAGTAATGATGATCCACGCTTGCTAATTTTTATAACGGCCATGTATCTATAGTCTGTCCAAGACTTGTACACATGCTTTTACACGACTATTTTTCGCGCATTCGTGTTGGATCATTCATTTGACTTTGGATGTTATACACGACCATCCTACACAGCCTGTGTAGGATAACAATTTCATCCGAATATCTTGCTCCTATTGTGCATTGTATTTCAACAATGCCAATTGCTTATCATATCTTGAATGCATTGCATGTTTCATAGTAATGATATTGCATTGTCTCATGTGGATTCACGATACTCACTTGTCCCAAAATTTTCGCAGATATGGGACACAAGAAGGTCTGCGTTAAGAATCCCACTCCTTCCACAACCCCTCCAGTTCAAAGCAACCGACAACTAGTCGCTCCAAAAAACCACCTCAAAGAAGTCGAAAAAGCCAGCAACCCCGCCAAGACCAAGACTCAACCATCCAAAAAGAAACAAAAGCTCCTACAAGAGAAAGCCGACTCGGAGATCTATTACAAGAACGTCTCGACAAATCTTGGAGCAAGAAAAGAAAAGCTCGGCTATCTTCCAAACCTTTCGGAGCACACCGATTTGTCGATTGGGAATTAATAAGGAACTATGGAATTGAAGCCGAAATCAAGACCTGCTCTCCATCGGCCCGTGGGAAAAACTCTTTGACATCCGCACTCCCGCTTATCATGACATTACAGTGGAAGTCCTGTCCACACTCGATTTGGATGACAAAGATTTCAGCAAAGGGTCCATGGTACACTCACTTTCCTTGCTTATGGAAAGTATTACAAGGTCCCTCTATACAAATTTTGTGTGTACATGGGACTCTATACTGAGGAGGAGACCCAATCCGAAGCCTTTCAACAACTCACAAACAGTTGGCCCCAGGGAGCTACACACATTGACTACTGGAAAGTCCTTTGTGATCGGATATGGATTACTTCCCTTCCAAATCCAAGTCCTCCTCCATGCGCAATGTCCACTATCGGGTCGTCCATTGGATGTTGCCAACACAATTGGAGCTCGGAAAAGCAGCACTGGGTGGTCAACAATTTTGAGCTGTTCCTTCTCTATAGCATTGCAGTCGGTACAAGATCAATGTGGGAGTGGAGTTAGCCATTATATCTATCGCCAAGCCTCCGATCCACGGTCTAAAGGCATCTACTGCGGCGGCTACATCACTCGACTCTTGCAGGGGATGAACATCTTCAAGGAACCCAGGAGCCACTCCTGTTCCAATTACTAGAGTGACGATGGGCCATTTGCTGGGTGGGGGCTAGAAAAATTGATCAGCACTCCAAGGAGAATGTACTCCACTCCCCCTTTCCTCAGACCATACACCACCCCAGGCGCCTCGACGTCTCAGGTTCCAGCTGATGCCGACCAACGCTTGGCTAGGATGGAAGCAGATATGCAAAAGGAGAGAAAGAAGGCCAAGAAATTCAGAGCTTATGTGATAAATTTTTTACAGGGTATGGCGAGATGTATGAGACCGCACCCGCTGATCTCCCCACTTACATCAGTTCATCCGAGGATGAAGGGCCATTCCCAGCTCAGCGCCTGCAGCAGCTTCCCCTAAACGGCATGGGAAAGAACCAGCAAAGGACACCCCAGCCGAGCTGTCATCGGAGAGTGAAGAAGTGGGAGTCCGCTGAGTATGATGATCAGGAAGCGGACGACGAATCTGATCCGGCAGTGGGAGATGAGTCGGAGCAAGAGGAGGGAGATGATGATGGAGATGATGATGAGGATCCGGACAACTGATTTCTTTTTGTTATGACGAACTACCGAATATCTTTTGATTTTGATGCTTACTTTTTCTTGCAGGACTATGGGATATTTTAGTTTAGTTAGTTCTTTAGTTTTCTAGTTTCCTTTTACCTTCTTCTTTTTCCCTGCAGCAAGAATGACTATGGGTTCTCCATCCTCTTTTGCGGCTGATCAATGCGGATACTCCTTGCATTCTTTTTCTTCCCTTCGCTTATACTTGCTGCCCCACTACATTCTTCTAAACTCGGGGAAGTTTCAGTTCTTTTCATTTTTTTATTTTTCCTTTCTTTCAAGTTTCCTTTGGGCTGTGATATCATCAACGACATTGAGGTCAATGTCTATCTTAAAGTGTGGGGAAGTTTAAGGAAGGAAATTAAATTTTTGGGGTATTATAAGCTATCTAACTTTTAACAATTGCTAATCAAGTTTCCCCCACTTATGAGTACTTATGAGATTGAAAGTTCACATATTTCAAGAATCTTGAAATTGTACTTAATCAAAGGAAATTTAGCATTCAATTATCAATTGGAAGTGATTTGATGTGCCTTACTCACTTATTTTGTAATTGGTTTACCTAGTTAAAGTTTTAAGATGAAATCTAAGTGGAGCAAATTTACTTACTATTTAATGATCAAATCTTAAGTTGTGAAGGATGTTGAAGTCCCTTGTTAAAGTTAAATGGTTGTGTTCCTAAGCTTGTTAGTTAGTATATTTAGTTTTTCAAGAATCTTGAAAACTTTTCTAACCTTTGTGAAAGGGGTATATGAAACCGATCACTTAGTGATTCTTTTTGAACGATTTCTTGAATTGGAATGAAATGAAATGGAATCAGTTGTGTTAAATGGAATGTTAAACCTTAGTCAATATGGGCGGGCTTTGGTCCCTCAGAAGAGCGAAGTCTGACCCCGCTATTGACTATATAATTCTTTAAAACAATTGATGAATCACAAGAATTTACTCCGCTGACTTGGGAAACCGAGTTAAGAGTATCAAGCTTGAATGTTAAAGTGAAGGAGAGTTCGTTGGGGTCCCTTTAAAACCTGGTCACTTGGATGATGAATCCGGGATGTATCGACTCAATGATCTCACTATAAAGAAGAAGTGCGGAAATGAAATAGAAAAGCTGAAAAGAAGCGGGCTACACCCCGTCCAGAGGAAAAATGAAAAGATACGGGTTAAACTCCGTCCCTCTGAAGGCTATTAAGGGAATTTATGGGAAATTGAAATAAAAGAAAATAATCTAGGGGATTGATAGATACCATATACTTTTGCTCTAGGTTGCTAAGTTTGAAGAGGTTATTGAATGTCATATACTCTCTAATTAGTGGTGGAACACAATTAAGCCGCTTTTGCTTTGATTGACTTCTATTTCTTTTATGACTCGGAAGTGGTTCTTAAATGGCAAGGGTAATAATTTGGTTTACTTTGGATTAATCTTAAAAATTTTATTATAGTATGCCAAGTACAAGTATGATAGGTTTGAGTGGGCACTGCTAAATCACTATTGAAGTATTGGAAGAGTGCTATGTTGAATTTTATTGAATTGAAATTTTGAGTATAATTGATGATGGATTTCTTTATCCTTAGTTGTTTGCTTGAGGACAAGCAAACGGTTAAGTGTGGGGAAGTTTGATAAGTACAAAATACCCTAATTATTCACATGGTTTTAGTATGATATTATAGTGATTTTTATGTGAATAATTGTAGAAAAGGATACTGATTTGAGTAATATGTTAATTTCAGGATTAAGAGGAGATAATAAGCATTATGGAGATGTTTTGATGAATTACAACAAGTTTTGATGAAGAAAGTGCAAAGTGAAGAATTTCCATACATGAGATTTCAACACAAGCTGTGTTGAATGCTAGTGTTGGCCTTTAAAAATGTACAGCAAGCTATTGTAAAGAACATAAGGAAGCAACACGAGCTATGTTGGATGCTTATATTAGAGATAAGAAATGGACAGAATGCTTTATGGAACATACACGACTTCGCAACACAGGCTGTGATCGGGCTTGTGTAGGACTCCAATTCGTAACAAATCCGAGGAAATAGCCGACATGAGGAAGCAACACGGCCCGAACACGTCCTGTGTAGAATGCCCGTGTAGAAGACAAATCCATCTTTTATAAATAGATCCAACCACTCTTTGTTGAGGGAGTCTAATGGAAGGAAGAAACCCTAGGAGAGAAGACATACGAGAAGAAGAGGAACTCCTAATAATTTTCCATCACAAGATTTGTTTGTTAAAGGGTGTAATCATCATGTTTTATGATTATTCTTCCATGGGTTATATTTGCAATTATTTTACAATGGAAGCTTAGATCTATATGCCTTAGATTTTGAGAAACCCTAACCCTAATGTGGATTGAATTGATTTGTTGAATGAAGTTCTTGTTCTTGGATCTATTCATGTTGCTTGATTGTTTTAATCTAGTATATGCGCAATATTAGATTATTGTATGATTCTTGTTAATTGAATCGAAGGATTAATTAATAGGAAAGATCTAGCATGAGTAGAAGGGTTTGAATGTAAATCTAGAGATAGATTACATGAATCTTTTGCATCAAGAATTTATCTTTATGAGGAATTGTGATCATTAATGCGATCTTTATATGCATCTAGTGAGGAAGAGATTTCCATTAGACATATAGGGTTAGGATTTAATTATCTTGAGAAAGAGATTAATGAGATTAGGGTTCCTGCAATTCAAGAACACGTGCTGCATTGATGAATGTTATTAATAAGATTGATAGGGTTAGGGTGTATCAAGGTCTAGGGTATTGTTTTGTGATTGTTGAATTATTAAGGTTGTGAATATACATTGATTGCGAATTAATTAGTTAAATAGTGAATCGTAGTTGTTAGTAATAAATGCATTTAATTAGATTTGCTAAATAGTGGAAAACCGGTTAATTCTAGTAATTGTCTTAAAGATCCTTGTGGACGATATCCGTTGACACTATACAACTATAGATAGGTACACTGCCTAACTAGGTCGTAAGAGTTAATTGGAATTATAAATTTAAGAGTTGATACGATCTACATCACTGTTGGAGCTTAAAACAAAAATTGACCTAATAAGCTTAGGAAACCTTAATCATGGGAGATAAAACTTTTAAAATAATTAATCGCGTAAATTTAAAACTTAAATTTGTATTGTTTGATAAACTAAGTATTTTGTAGAATTCAATAAAAATATTTTTATACAAAAATTCTCAAATATTAGCTAATTTGCACCCGATTCACTTAAAAAACTACTCAAATATATGTATAATTATTATCTAAATATTAGTATTATATATATATGCTTGCAAGATATGGTTAGATGTATATATGTAGGGTTTGGATGTTCTTGAAAAGTTAGAACTGAAATTTGTTAAATAATGCATATAAGGTCAATAAAAATCAACTCTTTAAGCCAATAAAACCTTGCAACTCAACCCCAAATTTATGACAACAAAACAACTGATAAAATGGTGCCAAATTGTAGAAAATCGGATGCAAACAGTGAAGGAAATGCTCCAGCAAGTCTTCTTCTTTTCCTTCTATATATATAGGTTTAAGCATCTTAATGGACAAGAAACAAGCACAATTTCTCTCGAAATTTCCATATCAAAAAACTCCAAGTAGTAACCAAAACGAGCTAAAAACAAAAATCAAACCGCTCTTAATCATCTTATTTCGAATCGAGGGAAAAAATAGCACGAAAACACTTAAACTGAATACGAGGTGAGTTGATGTAATTCGGGTTTTTTTTAAAAACTAAGGATTGGAACTGACTTTTGATGATCATAAGATCATAGCTAACACAAAACAAGCTTCGAATTTCATCAGATTGGTTCGAGTAGGTAATTTTCGAAAACCCTTAGTTATACCTTGTTGATTCGAAAACCATGAATCCTGTGTTGTTTTGATGATTTGAGATGATATTTAAAGTAGTTAAAATGTTGTAGAAACTCATTGGAATCAAATTATGGGCCTTGGAACGTCAAGATTCGGCTGAAATCGATCGAGCTCATCGGAGAGAAGATGATGAATAGTGTTTCCTGATGAGCATGGGAGGAATACGGGCGTGATCCACTCTGTGTACCTCTCGGCTTCATTTAAAAAACGAAGCTAATTTAACTAAATATATAATAATTAAATTTATAAATATTTTTAGGATTGTTAT
>JAMXBD010004402.1:0-64900 GCA_024138025.1 Combretum micranthum
TTTGAGCAGCCTCGAAAACTAGACGACCCATTCAATGAGAATTGACCAATAAAGTATACTATG
Source organism: Combretum micranthum (assembly GCA_024138025.1). NCBI lineage: Eukaryota > Viridiplantae > Streptophyta > Magnoliopsida > Myrtales > Combretaceae > Combretum > Combretum micranthum. The sequence continues at coordinate 64 of JAMXBD010004402.1, forward strand.
GGCCCCTTACTACTTTTGGCCTCATTTTTGCCAAAATCCCAAGCTCTCGCTTGCCTACGTGTACAAAAAATTGATCCACTCCTTTCATCTTTTTAATTCAATTTGGATTTCCTTTTGACCGTTGACTATAGAGCCTTCAACTCAAGATTCCAGTCTCAGCTGCTGTGGAGCGTGACAGAGGCTTTATTGAGCGCTCTAGCAGGCTGTTAGTAAAGCTCCAGAGCTAGGTGGATGCAGCAAACGAGCTGGTGTAGCTGGAGTCATAGTATGTTTGGATGCTCAGTCACGGCTAGCATGGAGCTCGCTGGTGTGTGGCTTGGGTTTATTGTCATCATGGAGGTGCTCAAATGAAGTTGTTTCCATTTTGGGGCTAATGATTAGGTGCTCGAGTGTGGCTGCTGCTTTTGGTTGGTGTGTTGCTGTCATGACTTAGCTGCTAAAAGCTGGTTTTGAGTGATGCGGAATGGAGCGTGGACTGGGCGCTCATAATACGTGGTGTGTAGCTGGATGTTGTATTCGAATGAGCTATTATTCGTGTGCTCCTGTTGTTGTTATGTGTTGCTGCAATAGATGGTGTTGGGAGCTGTTGCAGCTGCATTTGGGCATTGTGATCGCTCGCAGGCGTGTAGGGGCTTGATAATTGTTCTACTGGAGCAAAGAGCGCTCGAGTTCTGCATGCAGCTAGTTGAAGCTGTTGTGATGTTGAACACTCCAATTGGTAGTCATGTGCCGTAGTGTGAATGAAGCATGGGATGATCAGTGGTGCAGTAGTTGCTCTATTTTGTTAGAGTGCTCGGCTGGTCTATGGGACTGGCATGGGGATCTGTAATTGGTGCTTAAGTTATAGTCAAGAGCACTGAGTGAGTACTCAGTGTGTCCGCACGTTCAATGAGAGCTAGTAGATGGCAGTCTATTTTGCTGTCATGGGTGCTCTTAAGCTGGTAATGGCGTGCTGGGTATTCCTTTTGCTGCTATGGTGTGCGTTCATATTAAGGGCTATTACTCGTTTAGAGTATGATGGGGCTCGGGTTGTAGCTGGTGGTGTGAGCACTATGGGCATTGTGAGAGCAGTAAGTTAACGATGGGAATGCTTTGAGTTAGTTACTGCTACTGATCGTGTGATGTTGTTGTGCTCCTGGGCATCTAGCTACTGATGTGTCAGGGCTGATCGCTGCTGCCTTGTGTTGAGGGGGTATTCAAGTTGTTGTTCTGTTGTGTCTTTATTGCTGTTGAGCTATTTGTGCTTGGTGGAAGAGCTAGTGTGTGTGGGAGTTGTGTTGGAGTTAAACTGCTGCAATAGGATCTATTTTGCTACTTAGATTCCACCTTAGTTGGACCTATAAGAACTGCTTTAACATGCTAAAACTGAGTTTCATTGTCTTTTTATCAAGCTCGGTATAGCTGCTTCATGATAGAATGTGTTGGTGGAGAAGCTAGTATTAAATTGCTATTGCTTTATGAGTGCTCCATTTGTCCTGAGATAATAACTCACTTAGTTTGCTGAACTCAAAAACTAGAATTACCCTTGGAATTATTACAGAATTTAAGAACACAAGATTCACATCAAGATCCATGAATTATCTATCCCATTCAGGAGCAATAATTAGTTGAACACCCATGACTATTCATCAAACTCTAATATAACAAGATGAGAAAATATTTGGCATGTGATTGAATTTAGTCCATGATATCACACAGTCGTTCAAAAGCAATTATTGATCCAATGTCATACTATTTATGCATTTGATCCAAAACTCACATTTCATGGAATTTAGCACAATTTTCCTATAGAATTAATGCAAACACGATCATGAGTTAATTAGGTAAAGATAAATATATAGTTTTACATATTTATCAAATACCCAACTTAAGACATTGCTTGTCCTCAAGCAATTATATACTTTAAATTCAAACTTAAAGCACTTATGAGGCAAGCAAACAAGCACATTCAAGTCACACTCTCAACATGAACTACACACATACACCAAGTCATTGAAGCTTAAATGGAACAACTAGCAATTTCTTGTCAAAATTCATATTCATGCACCTCATTTCATGCACTTCTAGTTCTCAACCAATCAACATGTACACAAGTCACTTTACATAGACTTAAATCATTATCTATTCCAATAGAGTTTGATCACTTCATTTAACTCAAGATCCTCTAACTTAAGATCAAGTTTAACATCAAGTAATCAAAGGAAAGATCCTTACACTTTATACACTCAAAGAAGTATAACTCCTAATTCATATCACAAGCATAATATCACCAGTAAATGACTAAAAATTCAAAGTTCTTCTATACTATACTTTTTCCCAATTTTTCCTAATTTTTTTTTTTTTTTAAGCTTCAGATAGGTTTTTTGCCTCCATCTTTTCTTTTTCTTTGGAAAATTTTTGTACCTATCTTTTCGCTTTATTTTTTAGAGAGAGGTTATTGCCTCTATTTTTAATATTCCTCTTGAGGGATTTTTCCCTATCTTTTGATTTTAAATTTTTTTCAAAGCAAACACACTTTTTCTACTCGAGATGCATTCAAGGCAAGCTTAAGTTTTACATAATTTACATGATCATATTGAGCTTATGAACTTCAAAGAACTTGCATACATACCACTTAGCTTAAAATAAAAGAACCTAATCTCCAATTAATGACATTACCTAATCCAAGTCATCAAATCTCAATCTAAATGAAGAATAACTAAACAAAGCAATGATTTCATGACTTAACTCAAAGGAGGTGACAGGTGTCTAACTTATATCAAGTTGAAAAGCGCAAATTGAAAAATTTAGGATAATTTTTGCCATTTTGGCCTTTGTCATGTGAGACATGCAACTATAGTTCCATTTTTAAAAAATTTTTGTGTAAATGAAGTAAAAATGGAGAATTCTTGGATCAAAGCAATCTTCTTTAAGCACAAGGATCAAAATGACTTAAATCATGACCATTTATCACATAACACGCTAGAAATCAGCGGCCAATCATGACATATTCAACCAACTGAAGTCACACAAAGCAACAAACTCATAAAAATCATAGATTTCAGCTACCAACAAGTGTAACACAACCTCAAAACTCCTCAATCCCAAAATTCAACACAAAACTCGCTTATTAGCATAATCCATCAACCTCATAACCCCAACTTAATTCAATACACTACCCCCAACTTAAAAGAAACAATGTCCTTATTGTTTAACACAATCAAATGAATAGTAAGAGAGGTAAGGAAAAGAACGGACTCCCCTAAGGTTTAGGTTGATGACCTAATCATATCCATGCACAATGGATCCAAATCCATGACCTTTTAGCTCCTAATTATCCTCTTTACTGCAAAACACATTCTTTAAAGCTTTGAATCAATAGCCATCCACTTGAAATGCATGCTTAAAACTCCAATCTTATAATTCCTGCATAGAGAAGGACAAAAGGCATCATAGTAGTAAGCATAGAACACAATAGATTAAAAGGGAAAAAAATAAAAAATAAATATGTACAAAGAGACTCTCATGGTAGGTCGCCTCCTACCCGATGCTTGGTTTATAGTCTGTAGCTAGAATTTCACTTTCATACTCATCTTGGATCATGAAGATCCAAGTCTTTCTTGTATCCCTCTAAGGTTCCCTTATCCTAAAAGTGCTTCAATTGGCGACCATTGAATTGAAATGGCTCCTCACCATATTTCTTGATCTCTACAACTCCATCGGGGAAGACCTTGGTTACCACAGATGATCTTAGCCACTTGGACCTTAGCTTGCCAAGAAATAGCTTCAAATGAGAGTTGTACAACAATATCTTCTGTCCTTCCTTGAACTCTTGATGAAGGATTTGCCTATCATGCCTCATCTTGGTTGCATTCTCAAAAGCCTCATTCTTAAACTCGTCTAGCTCATTCAATTAGAGTAACCTATGTTTCCTAGTAGCTTGCCTATCAAAATTTAGAAACTTTATTGCCTAGTATGCTTTGTGCTCTAGCTCTATAGGGAGATGGCAGGCTTTGCCATACAACATGTGATATGGGGACATACCAATTAGGTTCTTCTAAGCAGTTCAGTAAGCCCAAAGTGCATCATCAACCTTTAGCAACGAATACTTCCTTGATGAATTGACTATTTTTTCTATGATTTAGTTAAGCTCTCTATTAGATAGCTTTACCTGTCCACTTGTTTGGGGATGATAAGGGTTGGCCACCTTATGCCTCACTCTATGGTTTGCAAGCAAGTTGGCTTGTTGCAAAAGTGAGTTCTCCTATCAGTTATAATTGCTTGAGGTATCCCAAACTTAGTGAAGATGTTATTTTTGAAGAATTTGAGTACTCCTTGTGTATCATTAGTTGGAAGAGTGAAAGCTTTTACCCACTTAGACACGTAATCAAAAACAAAAAAGATATACTTGTTATTGAAGGATGATGGGAATGGTCCCATGAAATCAATCCCCAAACATCAAAGATCTCAATCACTAGGATGCCATGTTATGACATCTCATGCCTCTTAGAAATGTTCCCTGTACGTTGGCATTGATCACAACTTAACACAAAAGCATGACAATCCTTGAACAAAGTATGCTAGTAAAATCTACATTGAAGTACTTTGGTTGCGGTCCTTGTAGCACCAAACTGACCACCAGCTTCTCTACTATGGCAATTGTAAGTATGTCAACAACCTCAGATGTTGGCACACATCGTCTAATCACTTGGTCGGCACAATTTTTGAAAAGGTACGGCTTATCCCAAAAGTATTGCTTAATCTCAGAAAAAAACTTCATTTTTTGGTGATGAGAGATCTTGTCTAGTAAAATGCCATTAAGCAGTAATTCATGATATCTGCATACCAAAGTTAGTCTTTAAGTGAGGCTGCATACAAGTGCTCATCAGGGAAGGTCTCATTAAGGTAACTCATCTTTCTCATGTACAATCCTTGAAAGATGGTCAACCACAACATTTTCCTCCTTCTTGTCTCGAATCTCAATATCAAACTCTTGTGGCAACAATATCCACCTTATAAGCCTAGGCTTCGCATCTAATTTTGCTAATAAGTACTTAAACGTGGAATGGTTAGTGTACACTATGACCTTAGGACCTATGAGATATGATTTAAACTTGTTACAAGTGAATACTATAGTTAGCAATTCCTTTTCTGTGGTGGCATATTTGCATTATGTGCCATTTAACATCTTGCTAGCATATTATTGCTTGGAAGACTCGGTTCCTCTGCTAGCCAAGCATGCATCAACTGCTATGTCACTAGCATCACATAGAAGCTCAAATGGCAACTCCAATCTAGTGCCACAATTACAAGTGCAGTGGTCAATTTCTCTTTTAGTAGCTCAAATGCTTGAAGACATGACTCATCAAATGTAAATGGGTTATCTTTCTCTAACAAATTGCAAAGAGGTCTTACTATCTTGGAAAAGTCCTTGATAAACCTTCTACCAAAAAAACTTTGAATTCCCTTTACATTCACTGGTGGTAGCTTTGAAATAACCTCAACTTTGGCTTATCTACCTTAATTCCCTTACTTGAAATCTTATGGCCAAGCACTATGCCCTTTCGCACGATGAAGTGACACTTCTCCTTCAACAAACCAAGTGAGTGTCCTTGCATCTCTTAAGCACAAATGACAAGTTCTCTAAGCATTTTTCAAATGAAGCTCCAAACATAAAGAATTCATCCATAAAGACTTCAATGCATTTCTCAATTATATTAGAGAACAATGCCATCATATATCTTTGGAATGTCACTGATGCATTGCAAAGAGCGAAAGGCATATACCTAAAAGAGAAAGTGCCATATGGATAGGTGAATGTGGTCTTCTCTTGATCCTCTAGGGTCATGGGTATCTAATTATAGCCTGAATATTCATCTAAGAAGCAATAATACTCATGACCCGCCAACTTCTCTAGTATTCGGTTAATGAAAGGTAAAGGGAAATGGTCTTTTTGAGTGCATCATTGAGTTTGTGATAATCAATGCACACCTTCCATCCAGTCATAGGTACCAATTGATTTTTTTCATTCTTCACAACTATGATACCCCTTTTTTTAGGCACCACATGGACACAACTCATCCATTTGTTATAAAAAATGGGATATATGACCCCAGCATCCAAAAGCTTCAACACCTTCTTTTTCACCACTTCTTTCAAAGTAGGATTAAGTTGACTCTGTGGTTATCCTATAGACTTGCATTCGACTTCCATAAGAATCCGATGCATGCATATTGATGGATGAATCCCTTGAATGTCTACAATGGTCCATCCAATAGCCCTTCTATGCTCTCTAAGCACCTCAATCAACTTCTTTCTTGCTTAGGTGACAACTCTGTTGAAATGATGACAGGCAGTGTCTCCTTTTTTTCCTAAAAACACACATTTGAGGTGAGCAAGAAACTGTTTCAACTCAAGTGTAAGGGGCTCTTCTATAGATGGAACTGCTCTCTTAGTGCTAGCCTCTAACTGCTCAAACTTAGGTGGCCTCAACCAAACTCCTACACCTCTAATCACTGGTGAACTCTCTATCGCATCTTCCTCAATAATCTTGTTTTCATCAATCAAATTATTTTCAGGCTTCACTAGCAATTTCTCCTCTTCCAAAATTTCATCTTTAGCCATGCCATAGAGATATCAAGCTCATGTTCATCATCACTCCAATCTTGTGATAGCACATGCTTGGAATATCCACTCATCTCAAATGCCTCATCTTTAAATTCTTGAACTAGCTTATCAACCACATCTACATGGAAGCAAGTGTCACTACCAGCTAGGTGCCTAAAAGCTCTAAAAACATCAAAAGTGACTCGCTCGTCCATGACATTAAGTGTTAGCTTTCCTTGTGCCACATCTATCAAAGCTTTCTCGATAGCCAAGAATGGTCTCCCTAAAATCAAGGGTATCTCTCAATCTTCTTCCATATCAAGAACAATAAGATCTACTGGAAAAATGAACTTTATCTACCTTGACCAACATATCTTCTACTATCCCTCCTAAATGCCTAATACTTTTATCGGCTAATTGCAAAGACATTGTGGTTAGTTTGCATTCTCCTAACCTAACATTTTGAAAATTAATAAAGGCATAAGATTGATGCTTGCTCCAAGATCGCACAAAGCCTTATCAAAGTATGATTCACCAATGATACATGAGATAGTGAAGTTGCTCAAATCTTTCAATTTTGGAGGCTAACTTGGTTTGAAGAATAATTGTACCCTCATGGGTGAACATAATTGTCTCATGTTCAGCTAGCTTCCTTTTCTTTATGGGGATTTCTTCCATGAACTTTGCATAGGATGGCATTTGTTGAAGCGCATCCATGAATAGGATATTGATATGCAACTTCTTGAAAACTTTCGAAAACTTAGCAAATTGGTGATCCGATTGTTGTTGCTTCAACCTCCTAGGGAATAGAATAGGTGGACCATATCGCTTCACTTCATGCTTCTTTTGCTTTACTTCCTCCACCTCTCTTTTTCCCTTATCATGGCTAGATGATGGCACATCCACCTCACTTTCTCTTTCAATTTCAGCTTTTTCCTCACTCTTTTCAATCTCTTTTTCAACACTTGATTAACTTTTCTTGACAATCTCTTTCTTGCCAGTCTCTTCATTTTTCTTTTTATCACTTTTGTTCAATTCTTTCCCACTTCTTAGAGTAATTGCCTTAACTTCCTCTTTAGTATTCTTTTCAGTGGTACTTGGAAGAGTGCCTTGAGGATGATTCTTTGATGTTTCTGACAATTGAGCTAACTAGTGTCACAAATCTTGAATGATACCTTCCTGATTATTTGACTTGGCCAACAACTTTTGTAACAACTCAATTGTGGTATCATTATTATCCTTTTTTTTTTTGGTGTAATAAACTGATACTGAACCATAGGTGGTGGTGCTTTAGGAGCATTTGCATCTCTCCATCTCATGTTTAGGTGGTCTTTCCATACATAATTATATGTATTTGAATAGGGATTGTAGTTCTCAGCTCCTTTATTAAACTTAAGACGAATAAGTCTTGCAATATTTCAACTCCAGGCATCTTTGTTCAGGTTAACTAGCATGGAAATCTAGGTCAAGCAATCCCAAAACTCCAATAAACAAAGTCGTCAAATGAGTTGTTTGACATGAAAATTGAAATTTAGTTGATTAGCAAGTAATTCAAAAAATAAGTTACTTATTCTCTCTTCTACTTTAGTTTGTGGAATATAACACGTAGCAAGAAAAAAAATTTAGCTTTACTTATAAACTCTTGAATGAACTTGCAAATAAAGTGTAGAGTTTTTTTTTTTTTTTGAAGAATTGTTTAAAATCCTGATGAGACACCCTAAAGAATTTCTTTAATAATTCAACAATAAAGATGACTTGAAATGTTATCAATAGATCTTATCTCCTTTTTTGGAAGATTGTCATAATTCTTTGCTCAATTAAAACTAAACCATTATCAAGTATTCCCACTCCAAACTGTCAATAACTAACATAGCAATATGTAATACTTTAATATACTACAACATTTTACGTTATTGACAACAGTGTGAAATTATTGCTACTAAATTTTAAATTCATGCCTTTAGTTTAAAGCAAAGGTTTCACATCAGATGCATTTAAACAATGTTACCTTTTAATAAGACAATAGTTGTTGTTGTATCAATTTGAAGCAATGGCTTTAAGGTTCTAAATAGGTAATGGCTTTAACAAAGAAAAGCAATGATTTATGTTAACTATTGCAACAATATTTATATAAATATGCAATAGTTCGTCATATAACTAAAGCAATGGTTATGAAAGCTAGTACAATAGTTTGTCTTATTTAAAAGCAATAGTTTTCATTATTTAAGCAATGGTTTATTATAAATAAAAAATGGTTTAATATGTTTTATTTTGGAGTTTAGAAAACCTGTAACATTATAATTAATTTTCACAAAGCAAATTCTAAATATATTACTCACAAATTATAACTTTGAAAATAATTAACATTTAAAATTCTCATAAGTAATAAAGTTCTTAATATACTCAAATAAGTAGTTTACCTAAATTCAGCATTCTACAAATATGTAAAAAGGTTCTCAATAAACTCAATTTAGTATCCTAAAATCACTATCATATAAATTTAATACAATATGTCAATAAGATATATTGTTTAAACAAACTCCAAAATCAATAAGAAATTCAATAATATGCTCTAATATGCTATTCTATGAAGATTTCAATAAATCCACTTTAAATACTATTGTGTTCAACACATCATCCTGCAAAAGAACAAAGTAATAAAATTAGTTTATAATTTATTTTAACCCATCAAATACACATATATTAAACAACAAATATGGCATTTAGCTCATGAGCCACTGGATTGCTCAACCAATGAATGTAACCACAAATTAACATTCAAGTGGCTACGAGTATAGTTATATATAGAGGTGGGCATGGATCGGTTTGGTTCGATTTTTTCTAAAATCAAACCAAACCGTAATTTACCGTTTGGTTTTTTTTTTCCATCCCAAACCAAACCATTAAGTAACGGTTTGGTTCTGATTATAAATTTTTTAAACCATTAAATAACGGTTTGGATTACGGTTTAAATCAAAATTCTAACTAAAAATTTTTCTTGCTCTAGTTTTTTACATTTGTGTAGATTCTTAAATATTTATATCATTTTACAAAGTTGATATTATAAACCATAACAAAATACTTTATAAATTCATCATACTTTTAATCTATAGTTCTCTATAAAATTAATTATCCATCAATAAAATCATTCACTAACCAATACTAGTAAGTCATAATTTATGATTTTTAATATAAAACTCATCAATGAATAAAATGACCAGCTGATAAAGTATTTAAACAATTAATATATAATGAAAGTTTATAACTGAATAAATAAATTTCATACTTTACAAAGTTAAAAGCTATAAAAAAAAAATAGTTCATCATCAACAAAAAATTACATATTATGAGCTTAAAAAAAAATTAAAAAGGACAAGTTGATTTTAATTAATATTCACTAAATAATAAATATCAAATGAAATAATATAAACATATAGTAAAATATTATTATATTTTTCTAAAACGGTTTGGTTCGGTTTTACGGATTGATTTGGTTTACCTTCCAAACCAAACCATAAATTTACGGATTGGTTCGGATTTGAAAAATTTCAAACCAAACATGAAAAAAACCATATTTTCGGTTTGGATTGGTTCGGTTACGGATTGGTTCGGTTCAGTCAGTTTTTTTACCCACCCCTAGTTATATATTGAACTAATATCACAAACACTACCTAAACTTTATCTAAATATTCAATTAATTACCTCAACTTCAATTTAGTTAATTTACTACTTGGATATACTTTTCATGTCCAAATCACTACCTGCATTAACTCCGTTGAATTCGTTTGTACAGTTGACAGTAACAACTTCATTCCTTTACACATGTTTGTAACCCATTGTAAATTTCAAAAAAAATATTTTCTATCTCATTAAAGAAAAAGAACTCATCTTCTTCCTTTCTCCCTCCTTCTCTCTCTAACCTCTCCTTCCACTCAAGTGGACTCACCAGCATCAGAATTTTTTTTTTTTTAAGTAGAAATTTCATGTATTTGATAAATATATTAATTAAACTAAGATATAAACAAAAGATTTGCATCATTACCTAAGATATAAGAATGTTAAAGATTGAGTAAATTTTCAGGATTTATTGAATAGGACGTTTGAAGCTCAATTTTAGAAAGGATAGAGATCTTTGTGTGTGATTCTTGAAGGAAAGAAATATATGTAATTTTCTTGAAGAAATTAAGGGAGGATAGATAAACAAAGAAATGGAAGAAAAAGAAATTGCTCTCACTAAAAGCTCCATGAACACATCTTAACTTTTCTCCAAAATTTTTTCTTTTACAAGCAATTTTGAAGTGTTTGTTTCAGATATTCACCAAATCATTATATCAAAAAAATCCAATTCAACCTCTTCATGAACCACCAATAATCACACCATCCTCCATCTCATATTAAACCACCACCACTACAACACTGTGCATCACTAGGAAGTGAAGACACTTGCTTTGGACTTGACGGTGCTTATAGCACAAACTACGTCCTCTATTTTAAGTTTTAGCATTACTCACGGAGTTTCTTTATTAATGAGACAGAGAAGTTTTTTTTTTCTTTATTTTTTATTTATAAATGAATAATCTAGTGACATATAATTTAAGTGGGCCACAGACATGTGTCAAGGTATGATAAGTTGTTAATACCAACTGTACAAACAGAGTTAGACGGAGTTAATGCAGGTAGTGATTTGATACAAAATGTATATTCAGATAGTAAATTGACTAAATTAAAGTTGAGATAGTTAATTGAATATTTAGGTAAAGTTCAGATAGTTTTTATGATATTAGCCTTCATATATATTCAATAAGGAGTCTGATCCTCATTCATGAAGAAACCATGTAGAAAGGAATATAGAGACAGTCAACATTGTATGTATTTGTGCATACACAAAAGAAAACCAATGAACCGGATGGTAATCTCAAATCTTAGTTTATATAATACAAATCACAATACATATATAGGGACTAAGAATATAACCTCCAATTTAGAAAATTATTGAACCGTTGACAATTAGATAGCAAATAATGTGACAAGTATTAGGTATTATATGTCTCCAGTTTGGAAAACTCTTCAATCGAATGCCAATCCCCAATCTCTGCTTTGACTTTTCTATAGTATATGAAGTATCATTTCATGTAGTATATGGAAATATATAATAATACGTTTTAATTGTTAGATTGAATCATTGATTGGCTACAATAAAAAAAACTGAAGTAAGTCAAGAAACTAATGAGTTCAAAAGGAAGCACTCGTCACTGAACTTCCCATTCTTCTGCTATCATTCTATGGCCTCAGCAATTTACATTAAGTAAATTTTGAATGTAATTGGAGATACACTGCCAACTTCTTATTCCTATGAAGGGCTTATTTGGATTGTTTGTTTTTTATTTGTATCAGATCAATATCAGTTTAGTATTAATTTAATATCAATATTGATTCTTTATCAATTCAGTTTAGTCAGTTTATGAGTAAAACTGTTAGTTTTCCATTGGTATCATATCGACTCGGTTGAAAAACGACGTCAAAACCACAATCCAAACAGACAAAGACATGATATACCTGTGAAGACATCATACACTCGTGAAGATATCTGATAAGCCATATCATTCTAAATTTACATAAAGATATACTGCCAACATCTTATTCACGGGAAAACATCATATGCCCATCTTAATGAGTACTAAAAGAAACTGTTCATTTAAATATAAAGATAATTGCCTAGGTAATGTGAACAGAACTCCTGGCAATGAGTTCACCAGCTGAAGGACCATACCATTCTTCTGGAAGTTCTCTATCAATCCGTCATCATCCCATTTCGTGTAACAATGTGTCCTCAAAATTTAACATTTCAGATGTCAACAATACTTTATTTTCGATGGAAACGGAAGATGAATCGTTATACGTAATGCGGCTGTGTTGATATATTTCCACCAATAAGATATAAAATACAGTAATAAATATAGCTTACACTTTTTAAAAATTTTTTAATCAAACATACCAAATAAATAATAACTATATAATGCTTCTCCCTGGATCAAACATATCAAAATAAAATGCATACAGCTCCAAAATAAATTTTTAATTAAACTCAACTGCATCTAAATAACATGAACCAGCAACTTTGTATTGATTACCACTATAATAGCCACAGTCTTAAGTCATTTAATAGACAAAAGGAGAAAAAAAGAAGGAACAAAGCTGAACCAGGCATTACACTGTGCTATAAGATACAACTTCAGAGACAGGCAAAGTATATTCTTTTTTGTGCTTCATATTTCACCCTTTACTTTAAGCTATTTTTACTTGGGATTGAGCAGATATATAACATTCTTTAACATGAACAAGCCGGATACCTCGTACCTATATAGCTTCTTTCCACTTCTTTATTTTCATTAATTCAATTTTCTGTTAACTTTTCCCATAATGGTCAACATTGTTTAGATTATTAAACTTTCTTATGACATCATTGTTTTTCCCTGTATTGGTTAATGTTTCTACTGAACTTTGATTAATATCGCTAGTGTCTTTTGCATCTCACTGAGCACCAACAAGGTAAATATAACAATGTTTACTTGTAGGTGCAGAGATAATCAGCTATCCCTCACAAATTACCAAATTTTTTAATCATCTCCAAAACTGCCATATCATCAAAATAATCAAATAGAAGCAAGATATAAATGAACTTACGACTTAATTTTCATGGTCAAATAAATAAACACTTACTGCATAGAGCACTTTCTCTTAATCTCAGAACACATGTAGACATATATCAGTCAAGACAAACAAATAGCAATAAGAAACTAAATAAATTTATATGTATAGTTGTATACCACTATATTATAATATATACACAGTGGTTGTTATAAATTTGTTGGCATATCAAAATCTTATTTGTTTTTCAATGCTATTTATTACCAAATCACAACTAGATTCCATATTCTCCTCTATTATCTCCACAAATTGCAATAGCCTATGGAATTTTCAATGCCACTACTTCAATTAATCAAAACTCTAATGCCCCTACTGTTATATCCGCCTATCCGGACTGAGGCTTGTCGAATGTGCCTTAACACCTCTGCTTTATCCTAATCACAAGGATGCAAATGCGTACATGATAACCATATGTTGTGATACTCAAATAGTAATTGCATAAATGAACATCAAATTAAGGGGAGAAAAATAAATAAAAATCATAAATTCAATGCAAAACAATGTACTACTCCAACAAATTAAATAAAGGATCGGTACTCAAGCATAAAAATTTACATTAATGGGGTTAAAAAATTTTGACACAAATTTTGTACGAGGACAATGTAAGTATGTACACAATGAAATTAATATGAAACATTAATTAGATCATCTTTAACTGCAAATTACTTAGACAATTACTTAACATACCATGTCAACATCTTAAGTAATTCTCGCTACTAAGTAACTTACTACTTTATCCATGGGTTGCTCACTTAGGAAGTTACTTAAAATGATTTTTCTTTTTAATTTTTATGGGTCCCACATTATATAAATTATACACAACTAACATCAAAAGTACAAAAAAATAAATAAAAAAAATAACATAAGCAACATACTTTTTAGGTTGCTTTGCTAAGTAACCCTTCAAAGTTAAGCAACTCGAATAAAGTGTTAAATAACTCACAAAGGAGTTGCTTAACTTTGGTTATCATGCCAAGCAACTCTAATAAAGTTGCTCTTAAAAGCAATATTACCCTTTGAACTCTAAGAAACATTTTTGGTCATATATGCATGATCAGAGTCGATATTGCTCTCATCTAAACAGCACCAAGCAAAATGATTTAAAAGTAATATTAACCCCCAATGCAAAAATAATTTTTATCATATTTATTCCACTAAGTTCACAAAACAAAAATATGAAATGGGTTCAAAACGAAGTCGTGGCAAGCCCATAAATAATGCTGAACAATGGGTATAATGTCAACAATCAATATTATATCAAGCAGGTTATGGGAGACGGGGTGGCTAACCTGCATAAATTCACTTAGAGAAATTGCCACTCATCCCATAGTAACCTCACCTACAGAGGATCGGTATCGATGCTTTACCTCATAGAAAATAACTGGCGCTTGTATTTCACATCCTTTTGTTTTAGTGCTGTAAGTAAAAATTTTATTTTTATCCCAAATCTAGAGTCTCTGATCTGGAGAATATGAATCCAAACATAATGTAATATCCTAAATTTGAGAACATTTACAAACCCACTACGTGTCCATATTAGATATAGACACAGAACTTCCTATTAATTCATAATTAAATCTAGTGTTCAATCCGAGCTCTCATAATTAGAAAACTCCACAAATAAAAATATTTTGTTTAAATCAAAATCCAACATAAATACTCCATAAAACCAATAAAATCATTTTACAACAAAATCTAAACCATAGCAATTAATTTGAGTTTTCCAATTTCAACAAATTTCAATCTAACACCTGACATCTAGTTGCCTGTTGAATAATCATCACTACTAACGTCCTTCCCATAATCATCATAGACACCATAGCCATTAAATCAAGCACTACGAATTCTTCACCTGTTCCAAAAAAGAAAAATTAAAAAGTGTTGAACTAGAGGCTAATACGCCAAAATCGCAAGCACACACGCATGAACAATCATCACACACATTCACATGTGACATGACATTCAATGCAACAATTACTTTTTCATTATCTAAAACTTTAAGCCATTAACCAACACAACCTATGGTTATCCGCATCTAACCCTAAACTTGGAGTAACTTATGACTCCATAACAAACATATATAGATACTTTTACATATATCAGGAACATGTATATATATTGGTGTTAGGTACCCTCCACACACTTTGGGTACTATACTCGTATCACTTATAGACTACTAGAATCATCTCTATGTACAACTCTACTTGGGACAACGCTACACATAAACCATTAGGGCACTGTCGTAGGATACTAGTACTCCCAATCTATTAGACCCAGCCAAGCACAAGCAAAAAACAATTATAGTCAAATATTAATTATTTCAATTATATGTTCTATCTAGCAAGCACAATCATCAAACAAGGTAATGACGTATTTGGTTCAACATTTGGAATAGACAACTCAATTTTACCAGAAACACCTAATCACATAAAACAATACTAATCTTAATATCTTTGTCATGGAACAAAACATACTCCTAAGGTTGTCTAGATTCCTAAGTTATAAAGAACTACTACTTTCCAATGTCTATATATAGCATCCTATTTAGGTTTAGGTGTATTTGAGGCTAAGCTAAGGGTTTAGGTATTTAAGAAGATCATTAAAAAGGTAAAAGCAAAAATAAAGACAAGGTTACAATATTCCTCTACTGATCACACCAGTGGTGGAGGGCGTGAAGCCTCGAGAAGAGAAAAACACATCATAACACTCTTGTCATGCCCGTAACGAAAGGCGTGACTGCCATCACCGTCGTGATGGGGGTGGTGACCGGCCTTCATGGCCTTAATTGTCCAAAATCACTATCCCCGAGGAGATCACGGCTTGTGTCATAACTGTAACCCTTATTCATGCCCCCTTTCACTCCAAGACAAGAAAAAATCTCCAAAATCTTTCCCTCCTTGATCACTAAACATGAAAAATTCCTATCCATATGCCAAAATACCAATATTTTACATCACCAATCTCTATTTCTTTTGAAATCAACAACCATAAGGTACAAACACCTTCAACACTTAATACGCATAGGTTTAAAGATGTAATCTTTTCAAAATTGTGAAAAGGAAAAGGAAAGGAAAGTGGTTTAGCTAAGTAAAAAGAAAATGTAGCAATTATACCAAGAATAAAATTATTAGCATAGACTCATATAAAAAATTAGAGATAGATAAGACTCATATAAAAAATTAGAGATAGATAATCAAGAATAAAAAAAATATTAAAACAAGATTATGGGAGTTTTAGCTTGTCATCAAGACTCCCTGTGACATGAATAAATTCCAGTCACTATTAAAATGAGAAAAACATAAAGAAAGAAAATCATGAAAGTCTTAAATCTATTTCAAGGCTTTCCGAGACTTGAAATAATTCCAACCTCATGAATAAAGCAAGGTAAGCAATAAGAAAACATGTGAATCTTACATTGTATTCAAGGCTTCCCGGGATTTAGAACTTAGAAATGGACAAGTCCCCTTTTGTTTTGACTTGAAGATGGACAAGTCTAAGACTAGAGTTTGGCTAGTCTTATTTTATTAGCAAGAAATAAATAAAGAGCAATGAAATAGGAGCATTAAATAAAAGTTAGACTAGTGAGCATTTAGGTCCTATAAATATAGATATTACACATACTTACTAACATATACAAAGTTAGTGCTAGAAACAATAATATAACATAATATAAACATGAACATGAAGTTAACAAGACATGAACAATATGTTGTTTCTATGTTTCCATTCCCTGGCATATGTATCATGGGGATTTTATATGGAAACATAACATACATATTTTTCATGTTATGTTAATATAATTTAACGAGAGTGTTTAGTGTTTACCTAAGTTGGAGATGGATGAAAGAAAATTTTGAGAAGACAAAGGAGTAGTGTGTATGGATGTATGTATGGGGTGTGAAAGAGGAAGAGGAGGAGGAGAGTTATGGAGAAAATTTGAGAGAGTTTTATTATGTGTTTAAGTGCATGTGTAAAGGATAAAGGTATGAGGAGGTATTTATAGAGTTTTGAGGAGGGATTTTTATAGTTTATTAAATAAATGAAAAAGAAAACAGATCAGAAGGGAAAGAAAGAGGGGGCATTGGTTTGGATAGGAGAGGGAGAGAGTGTGTGATTAAAAATTAATTTTAGAATAGAAAAGTAACGTGTAAGATAAGTTACATATAAAGTAGTATTGGAAAAAAAAAAGGTAAGAATAGGTGTGTAAGAAATGCAAAAATAGGTAGTAAAGAAAAGTAGAGATAGATAAATAATGGTAAATAGTGGTAAATAGTTAATAGTAATTGAATAGTAAATAAGACAATTTAATTACCAGTAGTAATAAAAATAAGTGTAATTAGGTTATATCTGACGTTTTTAAGAGTCGTAAAAATTGTATTTGACATTTTTACGAATTGTTACTATATTAAGAGTCTAGTTTGTTTATCGAACTATTTTCCTTGTTTTGCATGTCGATGCCTTGATTTTGGAAACTGATCCCGTTTTGATTCGAAACAGATGAATTTTTGGCAAGTTGATCTTTTTGGGTTATAGGACATAATTTTGAATTATAAGCTGGTTATCTCTTTTTTATTATTTTAGGGTTTCAAGCACAGTCTTGCATGATCTAGGGTCTCTAGAACTTATTTTTGACCTATCTTGGTCTTAAGGTTCCGTTTGACTTCTGGCTCCAAGAATTATTCATAAAACTATCGTAAAATCTAGGGGTTTACAACCTACTCCCTTTAAAGAAAGTTTTTTTCGCCAAAACTTGACTTACATACTTGATTCGTTGAACAAATTCAGATATCTACACTGAATCTCGTCCTCGGCCTCCCAAGTTGCTTCTTCATGAGAATGGTTCCTCCATAAAACCTTTACGTACTTAATTTCCTTATTCCAAAGCTTTTGGACCTTCTGATCTAAGATTTGTATTGGGTGTTCCTCATATGTGAGGTTCTCTTTTAGCAATATAGGCTCCAACTCCACTACTCGATCTGGGTCGGCTACATGTTTGCGTAGAACTGACACATGGAACACATTATGCACTTCTGACAAATTTGGTGGCAAGGCTAAGCGATAAACTAAATCAAGCACTTAGAAAGGTCCAATATACCATGGACTCAGCTTTCCTTATGAGCGTACCCGATGAATACTCTTGATCGGGTTCACCTTTAGATATAAGTGATCTCCTACTTGGAATTCAAGAACCTGTGTTTTCTTATCAGCCCAGCTCTTTTGCTTACCTTGAGCCTCCTTCATCCTTTGTTGAATTATTCTCACTTTGTGTGCTACATCTTGCACTAAATCTGGTCCAATAGCGAGCTTTTCAACATCGTCCTAGAACAAGGGTGATCTATATCGTCATCCATATAAGGCTTTCTACTATATTTCTCATCATAATTGTAACATAGTCCTTGCTCTCTTCTTCTTATTATCTCTTCTTGTGACAACTTTTTTATCAGTAACATAGGCTTATTGGTGTTATTGTGATTTAAAGAAGAAACTAGTTAGTGTTTAATGGTTTAGAAAACTGTAAATGTTATGATGGTTTGGATTGTGTCAAAGTGTTTGTGGTTTCAGAATGAAAAGGTTTTAGTGACAAAGAAATTTGGTCATTAAACTTGCTCT
Organism: Combretum micranthum; assembly: GCA_024138025.1. Classification (NCBI taxonomy): domain Eukaryota; kingdom Viridiplantae; phylum Streptophyta; class Magnoliopsida; order Myrtales; family Combretaceae; genus Combretum; species Combretum micranthum. The sequence continues at coordinate 18,967 of JAMXBD010004402.1, forward strand.
CATGCATCCTAACTAGCCAAATGGCTTGCACTAATGAGGCTAGTCACGCAATTTGCATTTCTCATTTTATGTAGGGTTTAATACCCGATATAAAGCAACTGAGAATGAATGATTTAGGTAAGCCCACAACACTATTAGACAATGCTTCAAATTAGGACTAATATTCATCCAATGTACTTAATTGTGTAAGTTTTGCAGGATTACCTTGTATATCTTCATATTCCAATGGTCCAAATCTTATTTCAATGGCATGCTTGAAATTTGTCCAAGAACTCAGCTGCTTACTCAAGAACATCCATTTATACCAATCCAAGGCTTTCCCATCCATTGTAAAAGAAGCAATAGTAATATGTTGCTCATCAGGTATACCATGAAAATCAAAGAACTAATATGTTGACATGGCATGGAATCTATATTAGATAATTCATTTTTCTCTTCCACGTCAGCATGTTTATTATTTCTTCTTCATTTTTTTTAATTTTGGCCCTTGCACCACTAATCCACAATTTTAGAATCGACCTGAGTTAAACAAGGCTAGTTCCTAAAATTGTAGATTGCAACCTAGCAATTCTAGACTGGTTTTGAACCCAAAGCAACCCATGGGGATGCCTAGCTATCATGTCCAAAGTCATGATAGGTTTCTAATGGCTTTTGAATGACAAAATTTTTATAAAACTTGGTAGTTTATTGATATGGTTGTAAAATTTAATTAAACTTCATTTTTAATCATCAAATCATGGATTTACATCAATGATTACAACTTATTCATCAATGATTTGATTCCTAAGTTTCATCTAAATCTACAATCAAATAAATCTAGTAATTTTAAGATTACGATTGATAAAAGAAGGCTTTTCAATTAATTTACTATAAATCCTTAGGCAAAACAAGTAGTCTTTGATACCTTCAATGAAATCCTTTCCTAAATTATAAGGAATTAAGTTTCTATGGAAATTTAAGATAGAAATTTTAAGGATCATAATCAATCTCTTACGTTTATTATGTGTTCCTATAACAATTCTTTGCTTCTTTTGTTGCTTAAGGGAAAAGAGTTTAGTCAATATATGAAGACCTTTGCTCAAGAAGTGAATTGATGACTATAAAAGAGGAGGGGGTTAAGGCTTTTCTTCATGAAATATCCTAAAGAAATATATTTACAATAACTGACAGAGAAGTAATTTTAATTTTTATAACAAAGACAAAATTATCCATTAATAATAAACTTCAAAAGAGTAGTTGCCTAATGTATAAAACTATCAAGAAGGTAACCGCCTCTTTTTTTTCTTTTTTGGTTCTTTTATGCCTTCCCCATCATATTTTTGTAGAAAATCCTTTTTTTTTTTTTATGTTTCAACATTAGATTCTTAAAGAAATTATGGAAAACAACACATGTTAAGTGAAATCCTTTTGTGTATCCTACTATTTGTCTAACAAAAGAAGTCATGGAAACAAAGATTTTGATACTTTTATATTAATATTAAGGTTTGATAGGAGAACAAACATTTATTGGGAAGATTTTGAGGGATCTTTAGGAAAAAAAGGATTTGGGCAAGTGGGAACGTAAAGGATTAATGGAATTTGAAGGTAATGTGAGTTCTTCCTAAAAGTTACATCATTTGTTTGCAAAATTCAATTTTTACGCAAGATTTGTTAAGATGGTTATTTAGGTTTTGAAGAAGGATTGAATTTGGATCATTAGTTGTGTTTTTAATATTGGGAATGAAGAAAATTAGTGCATTGTAAAAATGCATGAAGAACCTTACGTTTGGTCCTACATGACTTTCATACATGGCATATGCAAACGATCATGTATAATGGTGCTTACGTTTTGCCCTCTTTTAACTTTCTACACGACCTCCTTGCACAGCCCGTGTAAAAAGCCGTATACTTGAAAAATGCTTTTTTCCCTCTTTTTGCCTTCTACACGACCTCCCTACACAGCCGGTATAGAAGGTCGTGTGCAATAAATTTCTACACAGCTTATGTTAAAGCTTGTGTACAACACAGTTTTTCCAAAACTTGATTTATCCTTCTCAAAAACACTTGAAACTCAATTAACTTTTTTAAGGTATATTATTACTCTAAAAACCTGAAGCTTTATTACTATTTTAACTTTATTTCTTTGATACAATTTTAAAACTTTTAACATATATATGCAAATATCTTATATAAATGTCCACTTTAATGTTAGAGTAAGAGAGAGAATCCTACAAAATGTTATTTAAGAATAAGTTGAGAAATGTAAAAGTCTAAACACTTTTATATGTTGCAATTCTAGGTTAGAGTTTTCTAGCTGTTGGATTAAATTGAGTCAACTATCCAAGTATGCGTATATCTTGTTTGTTATTTTTTCATGATTTTGATAGAATTTGAAATGGATTAATTGACTATCCAGCTAATTAAGCATGCTTGTTGCTTATCCATGACTACTGGTAATAAGTTGAGAGTAACCATGCTATTATCGTGGCAACCCGATGATCCATGTATAACAGTTTCCCGAATGGAGTTGTCTATGAAATAATATGGGTAAATCTAAGTGTTTTTGTTTCGGCATTATTAGGGAGTACCCAATATTCATGTTTTGGACTCTAAGATGTTATGGAGTACCCATCATATATATATATAATATATATGTATATTATAATATCTATGTGTATTCCAGGATACTGGGTTATCCCTTTATTGGATGATGGACTAAATGACAAAGATTATTAAATGATTGTTTGTTGCATTCATATGACAATAATGCATATGAGTTTGTCATTGTTTGTACACACACATGTGCTTGTTTTATACTGTACTAGGCTTCGACTTACCCTTTTATCTTATTCAGGTATAGTTGGTAACGTGTTGATTGTTATATCACTAGTAGCAATCGAATAGGGGGATTAGGAATGTCACTAACTTTGAAGACCTTTCATATTAGAAACATGGAGCATATAACAGTTTAAGTGTTATTGGTTGAAGTAACAAAATGTGTTTGCCGTATTTTGGTAATAGGGCTTCAAACGAGCCAAACCATTCACGAAGTACTTGAGCTCGACTCGCTTCAAGCCTGACTGGGCTCGAGCTCGATTAGTAAACTAGCCCAGCCTGAGCCTAAAGTAAAATTCATTTATCTAAACAAGCCGAGCTCTAGTTTTAATTTAGGCTCTCAAATCAACTCATGAACAAGCTCATAATAAGCCTACAACTAAGCTCGTTAACAGACTCATTAATAAACTCATTAGCAGATTTGTGATTTTTTTTTTTTTTTGCATGATATATTATCTATAACTACATAATAGAAACAATACAAACTAATTTTTATTTAATAATTATATACATGTATTATAGCAACACTTATATATTATATTTTTAGATTTAAAATAATGAAAAAGGGGCTATCTAAATGAGTTGAGCTCAAATTTAAATTTCAGGCTCGATAAAGCTCGTTAGATTCAATAAAAAGCTTGGCTCAATTGGAACTCGTTTCATAAATGAACAAAGCTGGAGCATAAATTGCAGGCTCATTAAAAAACTTGGCTCGAGCTTGCTAAATTTTAAATGAGTTGAGCTTAAGCCTTTAAAAGCTCGACTTAGCTCGGATCGGCTCGACTTATTTATAGCTCTAGTTGGTAACATTTAGTCTATTTGAAAATTCTTACAGTTAATAGAATTCATTTCTCTAAAACCACCCATTAGATTAAAGTATATAGATTATAAGTTAGTTCATGTCTATTAGTTTATGAATTCTTATATGTGTTTTGATATTATTGGAAGTCATCAATGCATAAGAGATTTTGGAGCTAATTATGATGCAATGGTGAACAATAGAATTTTCTGAGCCTTTGCATGAGTTGTAAGTGCTCTTAAATTTAGAGTGTTATACTTCATTTTTAAATTGGAGCCTCAATAGTGAAGAAAAGAAAAAAAAGTTTTTCACTTATACTAATGAGAAACCTTAATATTGTAATTATTCATTACACTTATTTTTAAACTAATTATTAAGGCATTTCGTGTATAGGGTCATGGGGGGTTGATATCGTTAATACTTATCAAATACATCATAATTGGAGATTTGCATAATTTTTAGTAGATTTTAGTATTGACCATAACTCAGAGGATTCTTTCTCTTTATTATGCCATTAGGGTTGCTTGATTCTAATGAATCTTCAGATAACAAAAATATGGGATGATAATAATTAATCAATAATTTTAATAAATATTCTTTATATAAATAGGGAAGGACTTTTAGGCCTAGTCCATCTAACTACACCTATCATAAATAATTTTGCACCTATTGAGATTGGTTTTTCCACTCATCTAATCCTCTTGAAATCATTCATTGCTTTAGCTAAAATCATTCTACGTAACACAAACTCACTACATCCATATCACATGATGCGTGTGAATGTATGCTGTTCGCACATGATGTTAAATATGAACCCTACATGTAATACATAACACATTTTCAAGATTACATCCAACAAACATCAAAGTATAAGAATCCATGGATAATATGGATGAAGATTTCAGGTCGGGGATTATTAATGCCCATGTGTGAAAGGGGCAAGCTAATGGCTCGTTCTGTTTGGTATTCTTGTAGAAGGGTTTGCTCAATAGATATAAACTGAAATACTAACAAACATGACGTCGTCCCCTTTGTCGATGTAAAAATCACTAGGTCATGGATCCTATTGAGCCAAGTATTAAAATTCCCTATAAACACATATCTAACTAAAGGCATTCGAGATGGTACAGTAACAATAGATTTCTTGTCAATATAAAGTATGTTGTCGTTCTGAATAGACTTTGATTTACAAATGAGCTATGTTGCTAATGAACCGTGACAGGAAAAGAAAGTTTGAGAAAAGGAAAAGAGAGTAGGAATCCAAAAAGGCCCTATATTTGCAAAGTTATATAGAGACCACCCCACCGTCAGCTATTTTTCATTTAAGAAGTTGAATGGCATATATTACCTCAAATGATGTTTGTAAACAAAAAGTGAGAATCATGAATTACTATGATCATAACTTGAAAATCAACTTATTGACATGTCTTGGTGAAAATGGTTGGAATTTGTTCATTTGAATCTTTCTAAATGCTTTGGAATGCCAGAATATCGTATTATATATATAAAGATAGATACATGTAGACATTAACCATTATGTCATCATAACATGATTTTATTGTGTTTGTTTGACTAGAACTTCATGCACTAATCTGTTTAACTCCCTTGAAGTCCCGAGTCCCGACACACGTTGATATGTCTGCAAGTTTAAGGATCAATGTCTTATACACTGGTCGCTTCGACATGGGTGTGCTGATCATCTGGGTCTAGTAAAGGCATATTTGCACTTTTGCATTATCATTGTTTGTTGATTCTGTTCTTGTTCCCTGTTTTAAACAACAAAATATTAGTGTAAATCAGAACGCGAGACCACGAGTTGATCCAATAAATTTTTGAATAAATTACAGTGACAACCTCTGACGTTGAGCTTTTAAAATATTGTACCTAGACCTCTTAAGATATGCGGACAATTTTAAAATTCTCTGTAAATGCAATATTGAGTCATGTTTATTATATTAACGTACAATCACAATTACTCTTTGAGGTTGGTTTATTAGTAGATTTAACGAGAGCTTTTACGATCCCATCAACGAAATCGTCTAGTCAATCATCTCATCGTTAAAATAAATATAGTAATTAAAATATTAACTATTTTAGTGATTCCATCACGGTTGGATATGATGTGAGCTATTGAATAGTTAACGAGACCGATCCTATCAAAATTAATGATGGAACCATAAATTTTTCTATATTTGACACATATTAAGTGATGAAATGCCAAATTTACTATGGAAAATCTCAAACTAGATAGTGACACTAACTAAAAAAGTTTATAATAGTAGAAACTTTAAAATTAGCTATCTAAACTTTATTTATTTTTTAATAAATTATCTAATTTAAGTACTATAAACTGATTTTAGAAAGCTTCTTATGATCTTAATAGATACTTCAAACTTTAAGTAACTAAAAAAGTTGATTACGATCGTAATAGAGACTCTAAACTTTAAGTAAGTAATTGCACTTGATGCAGCATAATGTTCTCACATTCGGTAGCTGAATCGGTCACATCCTTTCTTCAGGATCCCAGGTATGGTCCATATGTCTACCATAGAATTTCGAACGCCTAGAGCACCCACCACTCTACGATATATTGGATACGATACGACCTCTGCCTTTCTCTAAATATATCATTCAAAATTTTTGACACTATAAGATAGGTTATCTGAGAAGATTTTTCCTATATTATTAATTGAATCAAATCAAGAACCTCCAAGATGTAGATAATTATTTGGACTTGCTTGCTGTTGAGAGCGGTAACTTCTTATGGCGTAAGAGGAGACGGGATGGCATAATTCAGTTCATAAGACTGTTAAAAAAAAGTAATAATGGATTAGTAATTGCTTATAAGCGTAAGAAACTCATTAATATAATTAATGGAAGTAATTAATGATGATTTTTATTATAACAAGGATGATGAAACAACCTAAATCCTTATCTATCTTATTAGATTGGTTTAATTAAATAGTATAATAGATAGATAATTATAAACTCGAATTTGAACTTAATTTAGAAATTGAACTTAAATAGTTTAAATAAATTAATTAAGCAAAATAAGTAAACAATAGTGTATTACAAGATAATTTGAGATAATTAAATTAGTGAATAGTTTTAATTGAAATTGAGATTTCAAATATTCGTTTCATTTTGTCTATTTACTTTAACTATCTATTCTAATAAATCAAATTGCATCACCATATCTCTTTCAATCATCAATTCGAACTTCTTTTTCTTTTAATATTCATATGAGTTAAATTTCTTAAGTTCAACCATCTCTTTTTGAAAAGGCTCAACTTTAGTCATTTTAGTCAAAATTCTATTTTCTTTATCCCCATAAATTTTGAGGTCAACTGTCTATTTAAAAATATCAATTCTTAAACCTAAAGCCAAAGTAAATGTAAATTTCTTACAAATTGAACTCCTAAACTATATTAGTAATTCAAGATATTAATCTCTATTATATAGATTTTCAAATTATTTTTCTAATTATTTTTAATACTTAAAATAAATATCTGAAATGTTTAAACTCAAAACCCTTACCTGAAAATTTATTTGATCTTTATCTTTTAATTTCTTTTCCCTTTTTGATTTTAGGCTGCCCTCATTTTCATCTTCTATTTTGGTTCTTCTTTCCCCTTCTTCTTCTTCTCTTCATTTTTCTTTCATTTCTCAAATTCAACTCAAAATCTCAAGTTCAAAAAGATTAAGGAAGAGATTGAAGATGCAAAATAGGATAGAAGATGTACATCATGCTTGAAGTAGGTCAACAACAAGAAAGAAAGTAGTATGGAAGTTTTGTTAGTTTAAGTTGCTAAATAAGTAAGCTTGTTGTCTTTCTTTGTTTTAATTGTTATTTATACATGTAAATGATGAATCAAAGTTAGATATAAGTAGGATTTGTGATAAAATTTGTAAACTATGGATGATGAATCAGCTCATTTTTTTTCTTTTCAGTTAATGATTGTTATGATCATGGTTTAGATGATGATGATTGACTCGGGTTATGGACGATTCTAGAGGTTTTAGAGGAGTGAAGTGAAGTAAGACTACTAGACTTATTTTATTTTACTTTGTTTATGAACTAGATTTACCTTTTTTAAGTTGTATCATTCTTTTAAGGGGCTATTTGTGGAGCCCATATTTTTTAATAAGCTTTAAAGCTTTATTTTACCATCATAAAAAGCATGAGAGATATCTAATGGTATGGTTTTTCTTATGGAACTAAATCTACTAATAAGAGTAGATTATAAAATATTTTGGAAAGGCTTATTTAATAATTATTCACGATAAACAAGTTTTTATGAATTAGTCTATGCATATAACTCTTAAGTGTTATACATGGCGATTGGACATGCCTTGATCCATGTCGGGGCATGACATATGATCACATTGATAATACTTATTTCACAATATATAATTCAGAATAACTCAGACATCTTTGCTTTACTAAATTGAATAGGCCATAATAAGATCTCTATTCCTTGGGGATAGAATAGATAAGCAATAGATATCTTAGTTGTTTACTTTGTATAATGGGATAAAATATATAATATATAATAGTCAATAAATATTAAAACAAAAAGCTAGGTACCCTTGCTTTTATGTTATACAAACACAAGCACTCATTGTATATCGACTTGAATCCAAGCCACTGTGCTAACTACCACTCGATTTAATCTAACAAAATCACACTAATCTGTCTCAAATAACCAGTCAAATCGACTTAGTAAAGGCGTCCATCATTAGAGAATGGATAACAAAAAGAAAAATAGCCTTGGAGATTAGAGATTTATTTTCGAATCATGGATTTATAAGCTTATGATTTCATTACAAATGGTGGTCTCAGCTCGTTGAAAATGATGATGGCCAGCTTTCATGGGTTCATCATGGTGGTGGTCTAAGTTATGTTGGCGGACGTTTATGCGTCCGTGGGGGATGTGGTGCCATGAATGATCACTCGTGTCAGCAGTGGTCTAGACATCAGTTCTTACTTCTCAGTGGCTCAGGTTTGCTCCAGTGATCAGGTGACGAGATAATTCCAATTGGTTTAATTAGTATTGGAGTTGTCATTTGAATAAATCTAATAAAACAACCTTAAGAGTCCCACTGCATTCATAAGGTGCAACCATTGTATTAACAGGATAAATATTTTCTGTTTCAAAATAATATTATCATCTGTCCCAACAAATAAACATATATCACGTATTAAGGAAATTTAATACATAAAAATATATCTAAAATAAAGTATACATTTGTTATCATTTTATAAACATGTGGTAAGTATTTATTCGCTAGAACACAATGGGGACAACATACTCATCTTCTCGACAAATCCGGCACTTTTTAATAGTAAGGTGATCACTTATTTTTAGTGAATGTCCAAATCTATCTCCTGAAAACATCAACTTGAATTATTCCATTTGCAATTTAGATAAACAATTTTCGGCACACAAAATAATAGGAATGTGATGAATGTGAACTTGTCATGTTATGAATATGATTGCAAGGTAAAGCACTAAACTGACACGGTATACTATACTATAGAAAAGGCATAATTATGATGTAGATAAGTTTGATTACAATAAAGTCAACTATTTGCAATCTTTATTCAATTTTATGTGTGTATATATATATATCTAAAACTTTAACTAAAGAATCCTTTTTAGGTTATTCTCTGATCGTGGAAATTTCATATTTTTGCAAACGTATATTAAGCATATATACCTAATAAAATTACAATTGTACAAATTTAAGATTATATACATTAGTGAGAAAAGAGAATGAAGGAATTTTTTAGTAGAAATAGAAGATGTTAGACAAGAAATGGATCACCACCTAACAAAGTGATCAGCAATTGGATGGGCAATTTTAACTCTTACCCGTAGTCATCTAGCTATCCACATCCACAAACTTTCTTAAACTAACTTGTTTGAGAAACTGCTAGGGTTTTCTATAGATGCTAAGATTAAAGGAGTTGGTGAATGTGAAGTATTGAGTTTAGTATTATCAGAGGTAGGAACTGGAAGTTTAGTTGATGGGCGTGGGCTTCACAAAATACTTTCCTAACAAATACCATGAAGATGGTTTACTAAATAAAAGTAAAGAACCGAGCAATAGAAAGTAATGAGAACAGCCCATACATGACAGATATTAGTTGTACAGTAATTAGTTGTTTATATATTTTACCTTTAACTAATTAGGGTGATGTGGCACACCTGCCACATGATAATATCAATAAAATATTTTGTAAAGAGCAATTAGTTACACTACACATGGCATGTATCACACACTATATATGTGCTCAAGTGTGATTAAAAAAAGAATGAAAAATACAAAAGATTGTGCTCCAAACTTGCATATGAGTTTATCCTGTTGTATTCAACTAACCTATATGTTTCATTAAATTTTGTATTTGAATTGTTGCTTCCATGTTGCAGCTAGTATCAAAGTGATTATGGCGATGAAGACACGTGAATCCAAACGGATGGAGGAGGCCTAGAGTGTTAACCTTAAGGAACAAGCAAAGAGGTAAGAAAATGTCCTTAAGCAACAAGCTAAAAGGTAAGAGAATTGGGTGAAACTATTTTAAGAGAACCTAAAAATTCAACAATCCATGATTGACAAACAAAATCAAACCATTGAAACATTAAAGCAGCATCTACATGGTCAAAGTATTGCTAATTACTCAGCAACTAAATCTGATGCGAGCAATAGCATGATAGCCCCAACACTAGCAACTAAATCTAATGCAAGCAATAGTGTGGTAGCTCTGACACTGGTCTTTAATGGTACATCAATAGGAAATACATCTCACTATTAGATACCAACATGTAATACAAAGATTGAATTTCCTATTTTTGACAGTGAAGATTTTAGCAGTTGGGTTTCTAAAGCAAAGCAATTTTTAGATGAAACCCTAGAAAAATTGCAACTAGGCCTTAAATGTAAGATTTAATGAGAAGGGGATTGAAGACCCAATGTCAGAACTTAAGGAGTTACAATAAGTTGTGTCATTACAAGATTACAATAATGAGTTCATGCATTTGTCAACTCAAGTTTTGCTACCTAAATCGTACTTAGTTAGCTACTATTTAAGTGGCTTGAAACCAAAAATTCAATACCCAATTCTTATGTTCTACATAAAGCATTAACCCAAGCCTATCCACTTGCAAAATTACAAGAAGCCACCTTACTTTCTTCTAAAAAAAACCTTAAAACTTGTAAGAATACAACCACCTCAACCACAACTAGTGCCAAACACACTACTCTTACTCTCCAAACAAGGGTACCTTACCTGAACTAAACATCATCTCACACACAAACCAAATACTACACCACCATCTAATTATCGAGGAAACAACTTCTAAGCTAATAGTACCACCAAACGCCTTACACTTGAAGAACTTGAGAAGAAATGATGTAAGAAACAATGTTTCTGGTGCAATGAACCATTTAGATCAGCCACCATTATAAAATTAAGAGACTCAACCTTTCACTTGTTGATCAGGAAGATACAAATGCAATAGAGGGGAGTGTTGAAGAATCAGTGGAGGAAATTAGACTTAACTTGTCCCAATTACATCTCTATTCAACTGATGGAGAGGTTGGTGCTTGGGAACATTATATGAGAGTCACAGGCATATACAAGAAGAAAATATTGAATTTATTAATAGATACCAAGAGTTCCTCCAATTTTATGGATCAACAATTGGCTAGAGGGTTAAGTTGCAAACCAGTAACTTTAGAACCCATTCCTATAATCTTGGCTTATGGGACTAAGTTGAAAAGCACATATATGATGCATGCCTTTTGATGGGTAATGCAAGATTTAGAGTTTCATTTAGATTTTTATACAATTTCCTTAAACTCATGTGAATTAAATTTAGGAATTCCATGGTTAGTCTCACTAGGAACGGTAACTTGGAACTTCAAGAATTTAAAGATGGAATTTGAGTGGCAAGGCTAGCTGTATACCTTGTTGGTTAAGCAGGAAAAGTTGCGGACTATTACTTCTAATTCACTAAATAATATCATAAACAACTCATCACGTTCCTTAGATGTATAATGTTGGTTGGTTCAAAGCATTACTGAAAGTGATCAGAATTCTGATCAAAGGTTGCCACCCAAAATGATTAACTTGTTAGAGGAGTTCCATGATTTGCTTGATGAGCCTAAAGGGTTACCTTCTTATCGCTCTTGCAACCATTGCATTCATTTGCAAGACAAAGCTACACCGGTAAATTTAAGACCTTATAGGTACACATCTTTACAAAAAATTGATCCTTGGAGACATGGTTAAAGAGATGCTATTAAGTGGCATCATTAGGCTAAGTCATAGTCCATTTTCATCACCGATAGTCTTGGTTAAGAAGAAGGACAATTCATAGAGAATGTGTGTGGATTATAAGGAGCTTAATAAGCACACGGTGAAGGATCGATTCCCAATTCCTATTATAAAAACTTATTTGATGAGCTACATGGAGAGAGCTACTTTAGTAAGCTTGATTTAATATCAAGGTAACATAAAGTTTTAATGAATCCTAGGGATGTTTGTAAAATATCATTTCACACGCATGATAGGCATTATGAATTCCTCGTTATGCCTTTTGTCTTAACAAATGCCCTTTCCACATTCCAAGGATTAATGAATAACATGTTTCAACCCCATCTTAGAAAGTTTGTTTTTATGTTTTTTGACAACATACTAGTATATAGTACTAATATGGAATGCCATATGGAGCATTTGAGAAATCTATTTGGAATTTTGAGAAGGGAGCATTTGTTTTTTAAGAGAAGCAAGTGTATGTTTTGTGTACACCAAATTGACTATCCTAGTCATATTATCACTTGTAGGGGAGTTGCAACTAACTCAAGGAAAGTGGAAGTTATTGAACCTTGGCCAATTCCACATAATTTGAACCAATTACGTGGATTTCTTAGGTTGGCTGGTTACTATAGGCATTTTATACACAGATTTGGAGCTATTGCTAGACCCTTGACTTAATTACTTAAGAAAGCTCGGTTTAAATGGGAATAGAAGCACAAAAGAAGCTTGAAAACTTGAAATGAACTCTAATGCAATCACCAGTACTTAAGCTTCTTGATTATTCTAAGACTTTTTTCATTGAGACCAATGCTTGTGATGATGGAATCAAGGTTGTTTTGATGCAAGAAAAACACCCCATTACATATATATGCAAAACATTAGCTCATAAACATCGTGGTTTATCAGTTTACGAAAAAGAGTTGATGGTATTGGTTTATACCATTGATAAATGGCGACATTACTTGATGGGCTAGCACTTTATCATCAAAACGAAACATCAAAGCCTCAAGTATTTACTCGAGCAATGCTTAGTTACACCAAGCCAACAAAAATGGCTAACTAAGCTACTATGGTTAGATTATGAAATTGAATATAAAATTTGGAGCATTGATGTGGTAGCTGACTCTCTTTCTAGAATAGAAACTAATTGTTTAAACTATTTGCGGGTACAAGCTACAATTCTGAAAATTTTAGAAAAAGTTAAAGCTAGCTAATACCTAAAAGATGGCTATGAAGGGGCAATCCTACAACTACAACTAGGTAGAACACTAGGTTATTTTCCCTTTGACTAAGGACTGTTAAGGTGGAAAGGGAGAATTGTAATCAGTCCTTTGTCAGCATTGAAGGCCAAACTTTTGGGTTTATATCATAGAGGACCCTTAGGAGGACATTTGGGGGCTCAAGGTACTTACAAAAGACTATCTACAGTTTTCTATTAGCCTGAATTGAAGCGTGAAGTCCGACAATATGTCTGAGATTGTGATGTTTGTCAGCAGTTCAAATTTGAGAATGTTGCTACCTCATCTTTCCTTTCACCATTAGAAATTCCTAATGAGTGTTGGCAAGGGGTTAGTATGGATTTCATCGAAGATCTCCCCAAATCCAATGGAAAAGATGTCACCATCATTGTAGTGGATCAGTTAAATAAGTATGGTCATTTTGTTACTTTATCACATCCATATACTGTTGTCCCAGTAGTTCAAGCTTACTTAGATAACATCTATAAGCTTCATGGAATTCTTGAAACTATTACAAGTGGATGTGATTCTATCTTTGTGAGTTCTTTTTTGAGGGAATTTTTTAAGCTCCAAGGTGTTGAATTGAATGTTTCAACCGGTTACTAACTCCAAACGGATGGGCATCGAAGGTAGTAAACAAGTACCTGGAAACTTACCTACGATTTATGTTGAGGAAACTCCAAATAGGTGGAGTCAATTTTTGTAACTTGCTTTAGTGGTAGTATAATCCCAACTACTACACTAGTGCTAGAGTCACTCCTTTCAAGGCATTATATGGCTACATGCCTCCTATACATCTACCATATATAACTAGAGATTCTAGAAATGTTTCCGTTGATTAGATGCTTACCACCAAAGAAGACATGATCAAATTGCTAAAGTTTCATTTACAAAGGGCTCAACAAATGATGAAACAGAATGAAGACAAGAATCGAATTAACAGGATTTTATGTGGTGGAGATCTAGTTTTGCTCTGTCTATAACCATAAAGACAAAGCTCATTGGAGGAATCTAGCCTTCATAAGCTACTATCCAAGTATTATAGACCTTACATAATTTTAGATAAGATCAAATTAGTAGCTTACCGACTCGATCTGCCTCCAGATGAAGTGATTCATCTTACATTTCATGTTTCCCAGCTCAAGAAATACCACGGATCATGATCTAACATCCCATCTTCACTTCTTATTACAAAACATGCTGAAGAGTTATAGCCTCAAGCTATCATTGGGTGAAAAATGGTTAAATGTGGCAACTATGCAAAGACAACGTTACTTATCTCATGGCACAGACATGCTCCCTCTAATGCTACATGGGAATTTTTTCGCGACATGTAGTTGAGGTACTCAAATCATCCATTGTGGTCAATGGTTCTTAAAGAGAAAGGGAATGCTATAGGGTATTCTGTAGATGCTAAGGTTAAAGGAGTTAGTGAAAGTGAAGTATTGAGTTTAATGTTGTCGGAGGTAGGAACAGAAGTTTGGTTGATGGGCGTAGGCTTAACAAAACACTAGGCCAAGAAAATACCATGAAGATGGTTTAATAAATAAAAGCAAAGGGCCGAGCAATAACAAGAAATGAGAAGGGCCTATACATGAAAATTTTCAATAGTATAGTAAGTAGTTGTTTGTATATTTTACATGTAACTAATTAGGGTGATGTGGCATGCCCATCACTTGATAGAATCAACAAAATTTTTTGTAAGGAGCACCTAGTTACATTACACGTGGCATATATTACATCCTAACTCAAGTGTGGTACAAAAAAAAAAGAAGAATGAAAAATACAGTAACATTATGCTCTAAACTTGCATTCAAGTTTGTCCTGTTGTATTCAGCTAGAATTTATCCTGTTGTATTCAATTAGGCTTTATGTTTCACTAAATTTAGTATTTGAATTGTTTCTTCTATTGCAGAAAGACCTTATAGCATGCCATGAAAATTTATGTTCATATTAAAGATAAGTAGCAATTATAATAAGATTTTCAAAAAAAATTTACACTCTCCAAGATGTTTTAATTTCCACCCCTACAAGAAAAAAATAGTGATTCTTGTTGAGTTTATGGGGTCCTCATTGTATAGTATGCACTTAGATGCTATATGCAATATACAATATAAGTCTAAGAATATTTTGAAATAATTCACATGCATCTCTCAAAGGGAAATTGTGATTGGAAAACTAAAACTAAAAGCTTCTTTTTATAAAGAGTTGATGCATAATTCAAGGTGGCATTTTGAGATATTCTGGAATTACCTCCATTCCTCTAGTGTTTTTGGATAACATAACTAATGATATTTCTAGATTGATATGATTCTATAAAGTGAAATTATTTTATCTTCCTTCCTTCTCATGTCCAATTATGTGCCCAAAGATGCTCCAACGAAAGAGAAGGGGGGAAAATTGATACCTAGATAATCAAAGTTAAAATAAGGATGAGAAATAAGATGTAAATTGTAGTTTTAACCAGAAAAAAACTAGTAGCTGCGACCTTAACCAAAAAAACCTAAATCGATAACAATGGATTGCTATGACAAAAGAATATCACTCGTAACAAATTATTTTAAGTCATACATATGTATAGGAGATAATTCTCGTTTACTAATTTGCATAGAAAAAATTACACAAATCCTAATTAGATGAAATTAATTACAAACATACCCTTGCAGTATTGCATCTTGAAGATGCAATAATTAAAATGTTAAGATGTTGCATGTTGCAAATATGATACTAGTGTAAAGATTAATATGAGTATATCGCACTTATAATATGCAATACTCATTTATATCGCATGTAACATATGTAATACCCATGCTATATCGCACTCGTGACATGTGATACACTTTAAAAAAATAGTATATCATATTTCCAAAATGCAATAAAATGTTGATATTTTGTTTTTTTTTTTTTTTTTTTTGGACAATTTGAGTATGGTAAGTTTTTTTTTTTTTTTTTGTCTAAATTTGATAGACATGTGTGATTTAATTTAATATATATATAATATATATATTGCAATATAACAAAGAGAGCTCTTCCTAACTTTTTGGAAATCAATCACCAATAAGCCCCTTCTGCATAATTATGAGCAACCAATCAATATAACTAGGTAACTAATAGATTTGAAAGCTAAGTCAAAGGAAACTACATGAAAAAAATAAGTAATAAAATAGAAAACTATTATGGGATGCCCTTTGTACATGTGGTGAATTTTAATATATAGTGTACAGAAATCATGAGCATAAATTATTTTGAAACTACATATTTCCTGTAATCCATAACAAAATTTTAACAATATTTCCATACCATATGTATAGGCATATGGTATGTATATCTAATGAATCTTTCTTCAAGACACTAAACTAATTACCAAAAATAATATATAACTTAAAAGAAAACTAATTCAATAAGAACTAATTTTATGAAATCCTTCCCATAGCGGCACCAATTTTAATATTTATGCATTTAATAAGTTTACAATGTTTATCTTACAGGTCGCTCTAGGCTCACCATGGTCCGGTACAGCTTAAAAATTGGAAGAAGAATTGTATGGGTTGATCCAGTTTTCGTATTTATGGAACTATCTGTTCCCATGGTTAATGTTCAGTTCTAGTTCCACTGAAATGAAAAACTATGATATTATAAAATAAAACAAAATTAAACAAATTTACTCAATTTAAGAAAAAGAAAATGTAAAACGAATTTTAATTTGAAATAAACTTTGGCAATAGAATAATTATCTTTAACTCATTTGTTGAAAAATATTTTAGAGTTGTACATTGTGAAACTATAACATATTCAAGGTAGAAACTAGTCTAATAGAAACAAAACAAAAAGTAGGTCCAATGTTATTCAGAACCAAGAGTTTACTTTACTGAGAAGTTTATATAAATTTAACAATGTATGTTTTCAATTATAATTATTTCTTGTGTTGTTAATAATAACATATTACATGTTATGAATAGGAAACAAATGTTCACTATTCACATTAAAACAGTTTAGATATTTATTTTTTATTTTCATTTATTTGTCTTTTAATTTTCCTTTCTTTTTTTTTCCTTTCCTTCTTTTTTTTTTTTCCTTTTTACATTTTTGTACGGAACCACGTAGACCTGCTGGTTGAACCAATACATTAATTGGTTCTTAAACTGGCATGTTATTACCCAATGGATCATACCGTTTGGAATAGCTAAACTGGTAGATCTTTGAGCAATTCAGATCTATCTTCATCATATCGGTTTCCAATTTAGGAATTATCAGTGGCTAGCAGCATCAAATCCCAGTTCAAATTTGACCCGTAGAGACGTATACGTCTCTCCCTTGCCATTACCACTATATAGCATGCCCAAAATATTTCTATGTGCATACAAATAAGAAAATTATGATATAAAAAAGTATGGTTATTATTTAATGACATGGCATTATGTGATATGTTCTTTTACAAAATAATTAAGTATATACTTTGATATTTATAATTATAAACTTTCTCTCCAACTCTTAGCATATTTCTACCATTCATATACACATACTTGTTAAGATAAAGCAAACTTTCCATCATCTAAAGATTTCTTATTGAGATGTTGGAATGCGACCGAAAGGTATACACTTAAAAAAGAAAGTTTGAAATACAAACTATCTATCCTCTAACAATCTCTATATTATATAGTGCACAATTCGAAATATGTTCTCAATCAAAATGGCAAGACTTGAAACCGTAATAAGTTATATGAGCTATGAATATGATATGATAGCAAAACAAGTTGATCTTTGAAATATTGAATATATGTACCTGTTTAAATTTGATATGAAACGCACCATTTCAAATTTGAAGTTTAGTTGTCATGTGTTACATTAATGTTTTTTTTTTTTTTTTTGGGCCAAGCATTCATGGGTTGGTATATACAAATGTATTTTAGATGCCAGACCTGGAATATCCGTGACAAGAACCTAGGAAGAACTATCTTCAGCGAGGAGTTAAATTATTATTAATTATGGAGGAAAAAAAACTAAGACTTTAGTTATCATACTGTTTTTTAGAGTAGTTTTCAAAAATTGCCAGTATCCTCAGATAATCTTAAGGATTATACTACCATGAAATTTTACATTTGTACATAGATGACAATATCCAATGATTAAAGTATGAAGATCTCTCCTTTTTGTTACAATATATTAAATATGTGGCAACAAAACAAGGAAAATAATTATGAATTTTATGTTACTTAATTTATGACAAATTAAAACTTTAGCATATAACTAAACTTTAATAGTTAATCCTTTCCCACCTAATAATTCAAGTGTGAGGAATAACGTTTAATGCACTTACAAGATAATATGTGATAAATTTAACTTTTTAGATCTTAATAGTACGCAACTAAGATATTTAGTAATGTTTATTTTATGTCTTTACTTGATAAATCGAACAGGTTATTGTAGTATGGTAAGATCAAACATAATGAAGGTATCTCATGGAGGTTTGGTAGTATGAGAGTCGTTAGGTGTGCAAACTTATTCTGGCTTGGGGGAAGGTAATTCTTATATGTTGACCCTATAATAAAGGATTTCAATACTTATGACTTTTCTATGATAAAAAAAAATATATATATATATATATATATAAGTTGATTATGCAATGGAAATTTTTATTTACTTCACTTAAGTGTTGCATGTCTTAAGGTAAATAGAGTTTAAAGGAAGGTAGCACCTAGAGGATCTAATAAGTACCTTTTGTCCCAAGGCATGCTAGCTTGAAAGAGTGAAGAGGTCTAATGAGTGATAATATACCTAGTTGGGCATGGTTATTGAAATAGACATAAAGATATCATGTAAGCATTGGGTAATGAAGGCTCGCAAGTATGTGTAGTAGTGCATTGAATATCCTAAAGGTAGGCAGTTAGCAAGGTAGAAACAAATTAGGAGCTACATTACTAAGTGTTAAGTGTTTTGGAAGGTGTCTTTAGTTGTGTGATCATCAAACTCATGCTTTATGCAAGACACGATTGTAGAAGAACATTTAAATAAAGAAATTAGCAATGGGCTAAATGAAAGTCTTTATGTCCTTCACGGTTCCTAATTTAGATTTTCCTAAAACCCAAGTATTTTCCTATTATATATTAAAATTTTAACTTCTTTTCTTTTTTTTCCCTATATATGTGTATATATATATATATTATGTTTATAGGGTAGACTATATAAGAGAATAGCAAAAGTCCTATGGACTTGCTGGGAAACAAGGGTTATAAGATTGTTAAAGAATCACCATATCATTACTATTAGACTATAATAGATAGATTAAACTTGCTAGTGCATTTATTTTATCCTTGTTCTTTTCACAAATATCCACATAAAATAAATATCTAGCTTTCTTTCTTTAGTTGTCCGTGCAATCTTAAGTTCTTAAACATCAATGCACTTCATGCTCAATAATGGTGATGCTTACATAGATAGTTGAATTAATATCTCATGAAGTTTTTTTAATGTGCAAAATTTTTTAGCAATAAAAATAATAATATTAGAATTTGCGTGCCTCTTTTGTTGTTGTTATGATAATATCCTTCTAAGTCTCCTCATGATATAAGATGAATTAATGTGTTTAGTTCACATATCAACTATGATTTTAGAACTAGACCTTTGTCGTGCTATTTAATTTTGACAAGTATGTTTGTTTAAGTAATATATACAACTTTATTTACTTGTCTGTCTATTCAATCTCCAAGATTATAATACATATTCACTTTGCTAGGTTGGTCTTTATATTAGATAATGAAATGGATTAAATTTGGCCTGATTCACATACTTTGTGATTTGCACACAATTTCTTATTCATTCATTCAGCTTCTTGTAAACATTCCCATCATGGCTTTATGCATTACAAAGGTTCTAAAAGAGTCACATCTCTTTCATTTAATGGAGTTCTAATAAGGCAATTTGTTAGTAGCTTCTTCATCCTTATTGCTTATCATTCTTCGAAGTTTAAATGAGGACGATGGAGCAATTGAATGGACCGGTTCATTGGTCAATCGAATAAGATTATATGCCCATGCCCCAGTTAGGGTCCCTGTTACCGGTCCAACTAGATAAACCCATAGCCCCTTATAATATGAGCTTGCCATTGCTGGTCCTATTGTCCTTGCTGGGTTCATAGATCCACCTGATACAGGTCTGCAATATAACAAATAATATAAGCAACATGCTATTTATTGAACCACTTATAACTAGGAAACCATGCCTTTCCAATTAGTAATAAGGCTAATTTTTAAAAGAAAGTTAAAAGATAAAATTAAAAATTATATCTTTCTTAGTAATTACAATGAAAATTGAGATTTTGAATTTTTTATTTATATAATCTTTATTAGAAGACAGTACTCATGTCAACTAGACTATATAGCCTTGCTAAAAAAATAAATTTTTTTATTAACTTATTCAAGTGAAACTTAAATATTCTCTCGTGTATATCTTAATATTCTGTGTAGAAAAATATGCAATTTTATTTTACTTCTAAGCCGATACTCAATACCAATATCACCTTTAAAGATTTATAATATTGTACCACGTCATTAGTTGATTTTAGTTTTACTTACCCTGCAAGGATTGATGTTATACATACCGCAGAACCAACTGCAATACCAGCAAGCTCTCCAACCTGAAGGTACAACCAAAAGATTTCAGTTTTCCCAACTAGTATTCAATAAGTTAGGAAAATTTTATAATAATTAAAAGAAATAATAGTTTTATAATCTAATGGCATCGCCTTAATCTATCAAAAAAAAGATATGCCAAGTTCAAATCCACCTCTCATAAAGGAAAAAAAAAAAAAAAAAGAGAAAGATAGAACTATGGTATTATTTACAGCTTTGGTATCGGTTGCTACAGCAGAAGTGACGAACATCATAGAAAATGTAACAACCATCTCCATGATCAAAGCTTGAGCATCGGAACCTGAAGGGACCGTCGTACCCGCACGTTCTATTGGGTCCAATAATATTCTTAGTGTAAATGCAGCTGAAATTGCCCCTGTTAATTGAGCAGCTGCATAAAATGGTACCTACAAGATCGTATTAATTTAGCACAGTATGATCACGAATGGCATATGAGTCACCATATGTTTTTTCTAGTGAAATTCAAACATATCTTATTTGCTTATTGGTAAGTTAAATACTATTATGCATAATCAAATCTTGCATTTATTATAAGGAAGAATATCTAGACAACCATAACCATTAGTTTGTAAATTAGGAAAACCCGAAGAAAAAAAATTGAGAAATCCAAATCCCAAGGACGTAAGTAGGGGCATTCAACATGAACATATTTCGGTTTGAATCAAGATCGCGTAGTTTAAACTCGATCAAGCTTAACAAAATAAGTTTCAATCCGACTCAAAGCCATACCATACGCAAGATTCAACAAGGATCAGCTATTACTAACATGATGTAATAACACTGGGTATAATAAGACATGATTACATTGAGAAAATACAAGTTAACATGAACTCCAGTTAAACTTATTTACACCCGATTCTTTTATAAATTATATTGCTTTGAATTAAAATAATATTATTATTCATCAAACCCAAACTGAACTAGGCTAGATATGGGAACTAGTCAAGCTAAATATCATAATACTCTAATTGAACTAGATCAATCATCTAAGTACCTCGAACTTGAGCTTGAATGAAACCCAACTGTTATCAAATCAAATATTAGTAAATATTGAATCAAACTCATATAACTTGCAAATAGATTTAATTGATTTACGCATTTACGATCTATTTAGATCTTTTTTATTTTTATTTGTATATGATCTGTATATGTATTTAATATGTTTGATCTTTTTTATGAGTAAATAATAAAAATACTTATTTTTCATGTGTTCTAATTTTAATAAATAATTTATTTACGGATAATAAAAATATGATATCAACACAACCTAAAAACAACAAATCAACCCAATCCCTAATCAAAACCAACTTCATCTCATGCCCCCATTGGTTTCGAGATAAATCAGTCTTTTCCTGTACATCCTGAACGAATGTGTGGATCATTTTCTCATCGGCAAAACATCAATAAAACATTTGAAATAGAGTCGTCGCTTTCTTGGAACTGTGGATTTTTGGTCTTTTCCTAAGAAGGACCATATATTTTGTAGGCTGGCGTTTAATTGCTAAGAGGGTACATATATATATATATAAGTAATTCATTTCTTAAAACATGTGGTCGTAATTTTTGCTTTTGAAATTATGGCTGACCATGGTATACGTTAACTCACCACATGCGAGAATGGGGTCTTTAAGGGCTCTAGGCTCCACCCTCGTCTGGTAGCCCCTAACTATACATTGTCCCTGTCTATGGCCAATCACCTGAGCCAAAATTCAGGTGGACTAGAGTGCACGTTATAAACCATACACACTACACCCATTCGCCACCTATCAATAAAAAACTTATTAATTTTTTTTTCCTTTTAAAGCTTTTTAATTTACAAATTAATAATTAAGATTACATGTACAGCATGTATGTCAGTTATAATAATGGATAATGAGAAAAAAATAATATGAAGAGATCCAATTTTCCTACATAAATGCTTTCGGCTGTTTAACGTCATAGGTATAAGCATCTTTTAGAAGGATAAATTAATAAAGATTTAGAGAAGCTATAAATGGAGAGATCCATTTCCATCTAATACAGATACACCTAATTTAAGTATTGAATTTAAGTACTTTATTGTAAATACTATTATAAAGGATAATGTCATAAATAATACTTAAACTCTGACAAAATATGAAATCAAGTACCTGAATTTTGGAATTGATAGATTTAGTACTTGAAAAACTTTAAAATTAATCAATTTAGTAGCTAAAACAACTTGATAAAGGTAGTGTTAGCATACATGAAAAGTTTTTTCAAATACTAAATTGATGAATTTTAAAGTTCAAATATCTAATTGTATATTTTATCAAAGTTCAAGTATCATTCGTGACATTAACCCGCATCATAATAATACCCAATAAGCCATGAAATCAAAATCATATTAAGAAATTAATATTACAAAGTATAGAGATCATCTAATCATCTAAACATACATTTCCATAACTTTAAACTTGCTATGAAAAAATAATGTTGCCAATCTCCTTATTAATTAATCATTTTTAGCTTAAAGAGATATTGATAATATTTTGATCCAAAATACCACAAACCAACCGAAAAAAAGAGGGAAAAATAATCAAAATCTTAAAGACATTGGATGTTCGGACTGACATAAAAGAAAATGAAAGCATATATAAATTTTTTTGCTTCCATACGTCATATTAAAAAAGCTATTAAAGGTAAGTTAGCTTTAGGTGCAATGTTTTCAGCCGTATGACATGAAACCAACAAAAGTAAAGGAACAAAATTCTTTTTGGGAACATCAAGAAAGGGCATATGCATGCTCATGCATATAATAATGTTTATATGGTATGATAACATAATAATAATAATTAGTTGTTTTGCTACCTGTTTCCATGGAAAATGTCTCACGGCGGCAAAAGCAAAGGTGACAGCAGGGTTCATATGTGCCCCAGAGATATGACCAACTGCATAGATCATCACGGTCACTATGAGCCCTCCTGCAACCGAGGCTCCTAGCTTTGGTACTCTTCTTTCATCGCTTGCGCTAAGCGCACCCGAGCCACATGTCACGAACACTAGCATAAAGGTGGCTATTGTTTCCGCAAGCACCTAAACACAATACATATAACTTATCATTCGTTTTTATGGGCGGGTATGGCTATATTCTATAGCAATGGCCGACTACCTTTCATCTTATGTATAATGGGTTATTGAATAAAGAGTTTATTACAAATTCTCATATGAAAAGAGATTAATTGTTTCAATTTATACCTTTCGATAAAATCCTGGTGGATAATGTCTCTCAAACGACCTCAAGATTGAGGTTGGATTCAAAGGACTTTGGTCTTGATTGATGATGAGGTCGTAGGATCCTTTGCGTTGGTCAAAACATTATTATGAGTTTCTTGATCTTCAATAACCATTTGTGCTTTAATTGGCCAATTACCAAACAAATATCAACAGCAGTGGTGAAGAGTGAAGGGAAGTGAGAAGAAGTAACGACATATATGTCTCTGATGAGCCTATGTTGGAGTGCTTTCCAATGTGGTAGTTGATCCTATTTATATATTGTTAATGGGTAGTGCCCTTGAGGGTAGGGAGAAAGTGTGAGTAATATTAATTATTCTAAAAGAGTTGACACTTGACACAAGCATGAGATTCTCTTTCAACACACTTTTGATAATATGGGACTAATTATTGAATTTAATATAGAAATAATGGCAAAAGAGATTGTATACAATTTAGAGTGGTGTAAAACTGACTAGATTTTACTGATATAACATGTGTTGTATGTCCTAGTGGTTGACTTATTATTAATTACATTAACTATGTATAAGAGCATAATATGTTTGCATTTATAGGTCATTACATCCTCTTTATATTATGTTATTTATAAATTTAAGGATAAAAATATATTCTCTAAATGGGTAAATACATAATAAAGAATCAATATGTTTGGATAAGTTCAAAAAACCATCAATATTTCGAATGAATTAATATTTAACAAAATAAGTCAAATTGAAAACCAACATTTTAAATTGTTAAAAACAAATCATATTACAAGTCCTCTTTAGCTTATGTTATGTATAAATTTAAGGATAAATGTATATTCTCTAAATAGGTAAATTTCATAAAAAAAAAAGAATCAATATTTAAGTAAGTTAAAATAAGAATCAATGTTTTGAATGGATTAATATTTAACAAAATGAATTAAATTAAAAATCAACGTTGTGAGCAGTTAAAAAAATCATATTGTATAAAATGATGCAAATAAATAATCATTTATTGCATGTCCATTTGCTATGCACGTAATCGTTAAACCTTTTCTTACATTATCTAAAATATCGATCCCTCATTTAATTTATTTCCTAAAATATTGACAATGTTATTTAAATTTAACCCTAAACGTGTTATACCTCAATTTGCAATCGCTTTTTATGTGAAAATCAATGTGGATCCCTACCAACAATTGTCACCATTTGATATAGTCAATAAGTTATGTTTATCACTGTTTAGTGGAAAGTCTAGTAACCATATAAATAATGAAAGAGATTAAATGAATTCTTGAGGAGGTGGCCTTCACACAATGGTTATGCAATACGCATGCCTGTATCTGCAAATAAAGGTGACTTACTCATATATTTGTGGGAATTCGACCTAGATTATTGCCACACATGCGATTCCGATAAAAAGCCGATGCGGCTCGAATGATAAAAGCGAGATAATACAATCTATAGAGTTACTTTTGTCGGAAGAAAAGTCCAAAGAAGAGAGAGTTGAAACATGAGCAACTACGGAGATGATTGTGAGGAAAGTTTAGTAAAATAATGTAATTTTTCATTATTATATAGGTCGGATAGTTTAATATTGGACCTGGTGATCCTTTTAAGGAGCCGTCTTTCGTTTGTAGAGTTCCATGAGTTGGATTATATCGAGACTTGGATTACAAATTAATACAACATATGATGTGAGAGACAACTATTATATGAGCCCCATCATTCTACAAATAGAAGATACCGTTCATACACTCCAAAATGTGTATCTAACAATAAACTCTCTCAACAATGGTGACACCTCTTTGCTCTTCTAGTTGGCATACCACAAATTACTAAGTATTCGTTCCATTTACTTTATCTTCCTCCAAACTTTCTTCACCCAAGGACTCCATGAAAGACCCAAAGTGAAGCAAAATGGACCTTTATATCTCCTTGTAAACATGCGTTTGACTATTATAATTAACAATAGCAATAAGAATCCCTCATCTAGCAATCAGCATGAGGTAGATCAAGGAAATAAGCAATTTAGTGTCTCGTGTTTAGATTTTTAATAAATTAGTGCACGTAATTTTAAATTATGTGCGATCTAATGTCTCTAATAAATAGTATTTAATGGATGTTTATTTTAATGATAAAATAATAACAAATCAAGTATCTGTATTTTTAATTTTTGATATTTTTTTAATTTAGTTCATTATCTTTAGATTTTAATAATTTCTGGCCAAGTGTTTGCTATTATCATGCCATCAAAATAAATATTCGTCAAATATTATTTAATAGAAATACTAATTTGCTAAAATCTAAAAACTAGACATTGAATTGTCAAATTTTCAAAATGGAAGTATTCGACCTAGCATTATCCTGTAGATCAAAGCATAAACATTCAAGGCAATATAAGCACGTACCTCATAGAGTATACTTGGTAGTCAATCGGGCCTTTTACTTATGACATCTCTAACAACCCATTCACTTGACATAAATAATTATTTATTTCTTCTTCATTCAATGTAAAGCTGATATTACTGTGTTTACTTGAAAAGAATGACAGTTCATAATGAATTACTATTACGTAAAATGGTGAATAGCAATTCATATCTACATCTCATGAAATGTCATTCAATCATTTATTTTTTGACTTTGTCATAAATATCTCTATCTTGAAAATAACACTAGTACAATTATCATCTCTCTGTAATAAATACGAGAGACATTATAAATATTTTACCTTTTACTCTAATAATTATTTTTTTTTTACTTTTTACACTAAGTAAACATTATAATAGCTATTACAACCCTATTACATTTATTTTGAATTGAAATTTCATTCCTTGCTTATTACATTCAGCAAAGTGAATGAGCCATAAGTAATTAGTTAATGAATAGCACTTGAATATATCATGGGCTTTTTAAAGCATTAATGTTCCTAAATGAGGGGGGGAAAAGTGCCTAAATGTTGATCTAGTGATTCGTATCATGTCAAATGAGCAAGATATGAAAAAGATGCTGCCCTTACCTTTTGTTCCCTTTTGCCATGCCATGACGCTTAGAGGCAGTTATCCCCAGCAATCATAATCTAGGCCAGCCTAATTTAGTTTTCTTTTCAACTACAAAGATATATTTATATCCACATGCATATACATTAGCAGCCAATAATTGAAGAGCATGGTTACTTACCTAAGATGTGCCAATCTTGGCATAACGCCGTGCTTGGATAAGTAAAAATTAGCGTAAACAAACGGAATAATTAGAAAATTACAAAAATTACTCTTGACTAAGTTTAAATCATTTTCTTACTTTCAGATATTTTAGTCAAATCATCATTTTGTTTCAACCCATTTCCTTTAATTTTTTTTTTTTCTTACTGATTTCCTTTCTTCCCATTTCCTCTCATTTTCTGTCCAGCTTACATTTCTTTTCCATTTTAGTATAGATTTGGCAAACAAAGCATAAAACTATCTCCAGACGCTTACATTTAGCTTAGCATTAAATCAAAAGTGTATCAAAAAGTAGATGGATCAATTGATCTTAGTTTAGTCGATCTAAATTTCCTAGAGGTGAAATTTGCATAAACTATCCTATGAATTCGATTAAAGTGTAGTACATTTGACCAAATGAATCTAAAGATGGACATTCCAGGGCATTTATGATAAACTATTTTACATTTTGATTGATCAAACTTCTCCACCATTATTAAACCTTCATGTTTAATTGACCTCGATAAACAAAAATATTTTTTGGTCGATCAATCTTGGTTGTTCAAATTTTACTTCGACTTATTGATTTCATTTCCATATAATTAATTTCTTTGCCTATATATTGCCTAAATCTTTAATTACTACTTGTGCTAGTTATCAGTGACCCCATTTCTAGCCTAAATATTCTGTGTAAGAAATCGGGCTAGTTAAGGCATTAAAAATGTCTTTTTTCTTTTATTAGTCCTTAAATCCATTTTGAGTTTTTAAACTTAAATCAATCTTATGTAAATTCATTTTACATCAAAGATAACTAGTAGGGTGAATGTTATATTTGGTACCTAAGCTTTGCTAAATTGTGCAATTAAGTATCTAAAATTTAGATTTGCCAATTTATTACCTATAAAGTTTTCACGTTTATTTATAGTGTATAGATGAGATAATTAATTGCAAAAATAAATAAAGTTAGGTTAACTAATTCTAAAATCTGACAAAGTTTAGACAATTAATGATACAAAAAAATAGCAAAGTTTAGATAGCAAAATGGTACTTTAAACTTCTAGCTGTTAATTATAAAAATAGACAAAACTTAGTTACCAAAGTGACAATTACCCCAATTAATATGATTAGAATTGGTAGCGGGTTAAGTAATGTTAACATCAAATTATCTATTTAATCTTATTATTTAAGCACTAACAAGCATTAATTGTTCTTGAAGCCTTAAATCTAAACATGGTTCTTAATCATATTAACTTAAGATGGATTAAACATTCAAAAACACAATTTTCGAATATGGAAGAGAAAAGGGCATATAATGAATCATCTCTTTTTTGTATTATTTTCAATTAATAATGGTAAATGTCACATTTGATACCTAAACTTTACCAATATGTACAATTAACTACCTGAAATTTAAAAGTGTCAATTTACTACCTACAAACTTTTTGAGTTCATTCATAGTACCATGATAAGGTAGCGAATTTTAAGATTAAGTAAAGTTTAAGTAAGTAATTGCAAGATTAAACAAAATTTAGGTAATTAATTACAAAAATAAGTAAAGTTTAGATAATATATTAACGGTTTGAAACTTTAGGTATTAAGAGTATAAATTGACAAAGTTCAAATGCTAAATATAACATTAACCCATTAATAATAGATTTCTTTTTATTCATTGGAAGAAGCTATTTCTCCTTCTTTTATATATCATACTTTTTGTTCGATCTTTCATTATATTTTACTCCAATTTTAATCTCAACTAAATTAAATGAAGAAACAAAAGATCTAATAGATAAACATTATATATACACATATAGTATATGTGCACACCCACAAAATAGGATAATATCCAATTTTGGTACCTGAACTTTGACGAAAAGGTCAATTAGGTATCTAAACTTTAAAAAGGTCGAATTTCGTACCTAAATGAGTGTTTCATAGCTCTAAACACTACTCCACTTAACACTGTTAAATCGTTTTCTGCCAATTATCCATTACTTATAGAGACAATTAAAGGGAAGTATCAAGTAAGGTAGTATTTAAGGACACAAAAGCTTCAATTGGATGTGAAATTGGACTTTTTAAAGTTCATATACCTAATTAACTTTTTCGTCAAAGTTCAAGTACCAAATTAAGCATTCTCCCCACAAAATATTATCTTATGTTTACTTTGATTACTATTCTATTATTTGTTCTCAATTTATTTAATTGTAGTTAATTAAGTTAAATTATTGATAAATAATTATTAAGGATCCAAATGGGTTAGGTTTTATAAGGTATTTGAACTCAAACCTACATAATGTTGAATTCAAATGTTCATGTTTGATTTTGACAAGATAAAATTGAGTTTGACGAAATAAATTAGTTCTTAAAACTAAGGTGGGTGCGGATTAGTTTAGTCTGATTTTCACAAAAACCAAACAAGACCACAATTTATGGTTTGGTTTTTTCTCCATGCTAAACCAAATTGTTAAATAATGGTTTGAACTCAAATTAAAAATTTTCAAACCTTTAAACAATGATTTGGTTTGGTTCGGTTAGGTTCGATTCAATTCTCATTACGAATAAAATCAAAATTCTAATAAAAAAACTTAATTCCAATATTTTACATTTGTCCAAATATTTAAGTATTGAAAGCTCACTATAAATTTCATACTGTAAATCTCAATAAAACACCTTATAAATTCATCACATTTATTATTCATAATTCATCATAAAATCATTTAGTCACTAACGCAGTACGCTTGCTAACTAATACATAGTAAAATATAATCTATAGTCTTCTAAAAAATAATTCAGTCAATCATCTATTAACAAATTTGGCAAAAAGAAAAATCATTTACCAATAAACTCATATATGAATAAAAGTGAAATATCTCAAACCTTTACCTATCTAAGTTAGAAATAGTTTAATAGAATAGTATAATAGATAGTTAATGAACTTGAATTTGGGCTTAGATTAAAAATTTAGCTTAGATAGTTCAGTTAAATTAAGACAAGTAAACTATGAAGAATGAGTAGATTGATTAATTGAATAGTATAATAGATAGTTAATTTTGAATTTTGAATTAGATATTTAATTTAGATAGTTTAAATAATTCAAGAAAAATAAACAATGGATTATGATTAGATAGATTAATATAATTAAATTAATAGATGGGTTGATTGAAATTTGAGTTCCATTGCTTATTTAAAAATATCAGTTCTTAAGCCCAAACTCAAACTAAAAAATAATTTTTTACAAATTAAACTCCCTAGCTAGACTTTTGATTCAAATTATAAATTTCTATTCTATATATTCTTAAATTACTTTCAAATTATTTTTTATATGTAAGATGATCATCTGAAAATTTAAAGATAAAGTCTTTACCCATAATTATTCTAAAATATCTTTTAAATCCTTATCATTTCCTTTTCTTTCCTTTTTTTTATTCTTATCACTTGCCCTCTCTTTTTCTCTTTTCTCCTTCTCATCCCCTTCTCTTCTTTTTATTGTACGTTTCTTCCTCTTCTTCTTCTTTTTCTCTTTTCTTTCTCAAAATCCAACTCAAATCTCAAATTCAATGAGACCATAGGAAAAGTTAAAGTTATAAAAAAAGATAAGAGATGGAAAATAAGCTTAAGATAGCTTTATCAACAAGAAAAAGTGGTAGAAGAGAAGATCAAGTTGTGTGAGTTTCCTAAGCATGTAAGTCTTGATGTTCTCTTTATTTTATTGTTATTTATGCATGTATATGATGTATTAAAACTAGATATAAGTAGGGTTTGTGATAAAATTCAATAAATTAGTGAAATATGAACTTGAATGCGAGAACCGAGGTTATGTAAACAAGTATAGAACTAAGGAGTTTAATGAGATGATTTGATGAAATATGAAGTAATAATATGTATATGGATGTTGTAAGTTAAGGTTACAACTTGTATATTGATTTTAAGATATTGTGTGTTGAGTTTGTGATGTAAAACAAGTAGTTAAATAAGCTAAGTTCTCTTTTTTTTTTTTTTTTTTTTTTTTTTTTTTTTTTGCCATCAAATAAGCTAAGTTCATACACCTCCACATAAGCGTGAATAGTCCCCTATCTAAATAAAATATATATATACATATAAATAATAAATTGAGTATTTGCATAAGGTTTTAATAAAAATTTAATAAATGAATGATAGGATTTGAATTCAGTATTGGATTAATGAATTAAGTTATAGTGTAATTGAAATCATAGAATGTGATAATAGATTTAATAACTAAATAAGTTTAACATTGAATTTTGGATATAAACTAAACTAATTAAGATTTATATATATGGGTTTGCCTTAGTGTAATAATTGAATATAACTTAGAAATTAGATTAAACATAGTTTTTAAATATGAAATGAACATAGTTAATGAATCTAAGTTCAACTTGACTTAATGAACCTTAATAAAGTAAAATGAATTTATTGATAAACAGCTATATGGATATCTAATCTATCTTCTAATCTTGTTTTGGATTCCAGACATTATATAAGGTACGCAGTAACTTGCATGTTGATTGTTAGGATAGGCATTTAAAATAAATTGAAACTTAAAAATGGTCTTAATAATTTAGTGTTGCTTGTGCTTGTGTCGTTTAATCCGGTCTGAAAAGCAACAACCTTATCTGGAGCCGAACACGATAGTTAAGCACTTAGGCCACCCCCTATCATGATGCAATGGTATGACATAATGCAATGATAATTCATAAGTGGCTTAGTGGGTAATTGATGGGATGAATGGTATTAGTGTAATGTCTATCTTGATCGACGAGAAGTAATATAGTAGGGCTTATGTTTATAGTATAGGTTGACCTTACTATATTATGGACTGTGATGCGTACAGTGTGTGTAGCGGCTGTGAACCCTAAATGAAACTATTTTCTTTTTCAAACTGATATAAGAGATATAAATATATCCAGCCTGGTTATATAAACCTCTTGAGTAGCTGTTGTTACTTAAAATCCCCAAATTTCCCAAGACTTGTTTCGGAGTGTAACTGCTTTAATATTATTTGATTCATTTTAATTCAAGATAATAAATTATTGTTTATTGTATTGTATTGCATTAGTTTAAGCATGAGTATCATCTCGTGTGTGATAATGTTGTTGTATATTGGACTTTGGCTCATTCTTTTATTCTTTCTAGGTGTTGATTTGATGTGATGTTGATGGTGATGTTGATGATGATTTGATAATGATAATGGTCTAGATGATGATGATGATGATTGACTTGGGTATGAGCGATTCTAAAGTTTTAAGAAGAGTAGTGTAGTGAAGTAGGATCGTTAGATTATTGTGTTTTATTTTATTTTATTTTAGAACTAGATTTATTCTTTTGGAATTTGTAATATTCTTTAAAGGCTTGGTTTGTGAAGTCCATGTTTGTAATAAGCTTTTAAAGCTTTGTTTATGAGAAAGTTGATCTATTCGTGCGAGTAGAAGCTAGAAACGTTTTTATAAAGTTTATTTTATTGATGTCAAATCCAGTTGTCTCTAGAATTTAATTAAACGATTTCAAAATCTAAAATTGATTAGCAAATGTTTGACATAAACACATCTTTATAGGAAATATATGACTGTAATACTTAAGATATTATACGTGGTGATGCAAACACTCAGACCCTATTTTGGGATGTTACAAAAAGCAATCTACTAACAAAATATACAATGAAAAATTAATACATAATAAGATATATAACTAAATAACAAAATCCATACGCCACAGAGTTCAAGCGATTAATGAAAAATAATATTAAGTTACCAATGAAGGAATATATCTTGAATCCAAAAAAGCAATTTTAAAAAAGAAACAAATTATTATTAAGTAATATTCGGCATACAATAGATATCATAATAAAATCATAAGAACATACATAACATTTAATAAATCATTATAACAAAACTTCCAATTATACGTAAAATATTTTTATGTTTGTCTAAAACGATTTGGTTTGGTTTTACGGATTAATTTGATTTACACCTTCAAACCAACCATTAATTTACGAATTAGTTTAAATGGAAAATTTTTTAAACCAAATTTTTTAAAAAATCATATTTTTGGTTTTGTTTGGTTTGGTTTGATTATGGATTAGTTCGGTTTGATCGATTTTTTTGCCTACCCTTACTTAAAACCAAGCTTGATTGGTATATATATCATCTTACAATCGCCAATCAATTTCTCTCTTGTTGAATTATTTATTTCGTGCTTAATTATATATATACACACACATTAAGTTTTGTACCTTGGAAATATTTTTTAGCAAGTGAAATTCTATTCTACGAGAAAAGATTCAATTGGTAATACACAGTAGTGTGTAACTACCAATAATTTTCAAATACATAGATATGAGGGTAGTAGTTACTTTAAAAACTACTTATCACATTATCTATGTATTAGCATATAATTGGTAGTTGTACATCACTTGTACATCCACTTGGTGTATATCACCTACTCGATATTTTTCCCTATTGTACCTGGTCAACAATTCAAAAAATATATTCAATAATACTGATACACCATAGGTAATTGATGGCCAAATACCCATAAACAAACAATAGAAATGATACACAGTTTATTAATATTTATACACCACTAATCGTAGCCTGCCAATATCATGAAAACCTTTTCGGATCCGACTGCTGACAGGAGCCGATAGTGGCTTTTATTATAGTGTCTTAGCATTAAGACAGTATAAGTATATAAAGTAGCGGAATAAAGGAGGAGAGAGTAAGGATAATTTTTGTTCAAGAGCTTATAAATTCTTCATCTATTATATTTATGCTAGAACTATTATCATTCGACTCCACGTTTTATATTAATGTTTAAAATTTTTGTTATAAGTGCACATCATCCATTACGTTTTAGTTTTTTAGAATAACCGTCTAAGTATTACTAGTAGCATCTATCAAAAGCATTTTTTCGTCATCTTAACTTCTTCTATTATTAACCGCCATATCCATATTTTATTAAGCACCCATTCTAGAGTCACCTTCAAATTTTCCGCCATTTCCATATTGATTTTGTTGATTTCTTTTTTTCCTATAAACGAAATTCATTTTTCATTTTTCCGAACCTTAATCAGTCTTGGTAATGGCCAATTTTTTTTTTAAAATTTCCCATGATAAAAACATAGAAGCTAATTGTGATCAAATGAAAGTGTTGAACCACCATAACACTTGAACAAATAGACAATGTCCCCATCTTATATATATTGGTATTGCTTATTTTTTACTTTTTCATTGACTTTATATATATTTCGGTTCACATTAACTTTTGAGATGATGAACTGTGATCAAAATACATTTTGTTAACTATCTATGTATATTTTGAATTGGAGATGTTTCATATGCGCAGGAAAAACCTCAGGATCCCGTTCATTAGAATATTCATATTTTTCTAAGATCAGCACAATCTCATCAAAGTGTGGCTGCTTTTATTGGTCTTTTTCTTTTCTTTTTCCTTTTCATTGAAGCTTATTTATATTTTAGTTCACATTAATTTTTTTTTTTTACAATAATACTGTAAATGATTGACTAGTGCTTTACAAATTTTTTCCCTCAAGAAATTAAGATTTTACTTTAGTATTATCTAGTAAATGTTTTTCACTTATCAAATATCATTGTTAAAAGTAACTCAACTATAAAGTTGTTGTATAGTAATTATATCATTGAATATTTTAAAGTGACGAAACATGAAGAAAACTTTCACAATATGTAAATGAATTATCTCTTGCAAGAAAGTGTAGGCCAATTGTTTCCTATTGCGGAGTAAAGGCTTATGACCTATATATACTACCTTGGTAATTATGGATATCATGCATTTTTAACTAATTGTATTAGTATATGCTCTCCATTTTCATTTTGTTTCATTTATAGTTTTTAGAATGAAGAGTTCTATATATCAGTTCATGTACAAGGAGAGGTAGTACATTAGTCTACCTTATTGGTCCTTTTCTTTTCTTTTTCCTTTCCATTGAAGTTTATTTCTATTTTAGTTCATATTATTTTTTTTTTACAATAATTTAGTATATGATGGACCAATTCTTTACAAATTTTTTCCCCTCCAGAAATCAAGATTTTACTTTAGTACTATCTAACAAATGTTTTTCACTTATCGAACATTATTGTTACTAGTAACTCGACTATAAAGTGGTTGCATAGTAATTATATCATTGAGTATTTTAAAGTTACAAAATATTAAGAAAATTTTCACAATATGTAAATGAATTATCTCTTATGAGAAAATGTAAGTCAATTGTTTCCCATTGTAGAGTAAAGGTTTATGATCTATATATGTATTTCTATCTTTGTAATTATGGATATCATCCAATTTTAACTGATTGTATTAGTATATGCTCTCCATTTTCATTTTGTTTCATTTACACTTTTTGGAATCAAGAGTTCTATAAATGAGTTCATGTACAAGGAGAGGTAGTATATTAGTCTACCTTATATGGACAGATTTGTGTTAATTATTGAATTGAATAATTAATGTAAAATTCCTTTTTTCTTCTTTTTCTTTGCCTTTTTTGCACTACTTCTTTAATGTAGAAAATTAATTTTGATTAGAATATTTTTATGTACTTTCACATAGATATTTATGATGTTTACAGTATTTCATTTTTCTTTTAAATTTCCATACATTTATATACAATATATGCATTATTTCTTTAATTGTATCCTATTTTTTATTCATTAATCATGCATTTAATTTATCTAAGCCAATCTTTGGTCAAATTTCTATGTTTCTTTTAGCTTTCTTATTTAATTTTTATACTCGCAACACAGGTACTTCGTCTACTAGTGTAGATGGAAGACATTTGATTGAACCTCAACTATAATATTATTCATCTTCCTATTTATCAACAATCTTGTCACTTATTCCTTCATTTGCATTTCTTCTAGTGAAACCGTAGTGTAGTTCCAAATACAATTTTGTAAATGGTTTTTTTTCCCCAGTATTTGCGAATGCTTTGAGAGAGTTGATTACACTTGCACTTAAGTAGGCTTTTGATTCTCGTTTAAGTTTTTTTTTTTTTTTTTTAACTAGAGACATTATGTGTTCTTGGAGAAGGCAATCTAAACATCTGGTTAAATCGCAGACTTGGATTCTTCAACCCTTCTATCTATTTCCAACAATTTGTTTATGATCTATTATTATTTGATTGTTACCGTTGATTAAAAACCAAGTTATTATCTATTATTAATTTTTTTTTTTATTGTTAACAATGGACAAAATCCAAAATTTACAAATAACTTGCAATTAAACTCAATTGACAGTAATCACACCGGAGTTTCTAGTTTAATATTTAACAAAGCTTGCTAAGAACCTTAAAGAGTGATTTTCTACAAGCTTTTGTATGGGCATCATTTAAATCTAGAATACCCAATGGAGATTGGGCCGGTTTTTTTTTTTGTTAAAGAACTCAAATACTTGCTATATTATTTATACAAGTACCTATTAGTATGAACCCCAAATCATTTAAGTTTTAAGGACATTAAAAGTAAAAAATTAATCTTGATATACATCCATTAAAATAATCTAACTCATTAATCGAGTTTCCAAATGGATGTAATAAAATTATATATATCATGTTTAATAATGATATCTTTGGATAACATAATAATTAAGGCTCCAAACGAGTCGAGCAACTAAAGCTCTAGTAGTTTTAGACCCAATTAGGCTTAAACTTGTTTAATAAATGAGCCAACCTATGTTTAGTTAAAGAGTTGGATATAAACTTTTCTTCAAACTCACAAACAAACTTGTTAAAGGCTTGCAAGCCAAGCTTGTTAAGAGCTTGTGACCAATTTTTTATAATATTATTTTATTTTATATAATTATTTGTATTTATATATTCATATAATATTATATTAATTATTTATATTAATTTAATACTATAAATATAATTATATATAATTATTTATGTAAATAAATCGTTCAGACTCATTATACTAAATGAGCCTATAACCTAAGCTCGAACTCATGAATCTTAATGAGCTCATGTTTGGATATATAATTTTCAAGCTTATTAAAGATCTGACTTGACTTAAGCTTGTTAATTTGTTAAACGAGTCAAACTTGAACCTTTAAAAGTTAGGCTAGTCCAACTCGCTCGCAGTCCAAATATTAAGTCAATCTATGGGGACTAAGCATATACATATTTGTTGTTTCAAATTCTCCATCTCAACTGCGTTTCCATCAATCACATGCATAAGTTTCATCTGTTGAAATAAACTTAAAATAAAAAAAATTGAAACAGCAAATAATTTATCCGGATTGAATCAGATGCTC
The DNA here is from genome assembly GCA_024138025.1 of Combretum micranthum. Taxonomy (NCBI): domain Eukaryota; kingdom Viridiplantae; phylum Streptophyta; class Magnoliopsida; order Myrtales; family Combretaceae; genus Combretum; species Combretum micranthum. Next base: position 56,504 of record JAMXBD010004402.1, read on the forward strand.
AACGCGTACACGGGGTTGAATTAAGGTTCGACTCGTAAAGTACTCAAACGTCCAATTTTATTGCACTGAACAATTTTCAGAGGGAGAGAAAAGTGTCTTCACAAGGTGTAGAGGAGACACAAAAGCAGACCCGACTTTATTTCAGTAGTTTTTGTTTTTTTTTTTTTTTTCCCTGAATCCAATAATAATTTGACTTTTGGCATAAACATACGCACTAAAAACCCAATTTTCATTTATAATAAGATATATTCCATAAGAATCGGGAATAATTGCAGAGATTAGATCTTTTTCAAATGTATATAATGATTCCATGTCGTATTTTTCGCATTATCTTATTACAACTTTATAAAATGAACCTATCGTCTTCTTTTTGCAGGAATTATTCCAAAATCACTGGATTCTTCATAATTTAATAAATCCTCTATGACCATGTTTTAGGATTGTAGATATGGGGTTCTTACTGATAGTGACTATGCAAGTATTACGTGGATCTCGCACTTGGCACGTGACATAGAGTATTGCTAAGAAAATGATACTTAATGATGAGATGGCTTGGAGAGAATAACAAAGGAGGAAGAACAGGCAGTTTCAGTATCTCAAATACACAAGTAACAGGTAAGGAAACTTAAGTAGACCTCACGCGTCAACCTTACAACTCTTGAGTACTTGGAGTAAAAATCACTTGAGTTGCATTATTTGATCTTTCTAAATAGAACATCCTTTATAGATTGTTGTTTATCTTCTCTTTCTAAAAGTTAGAAATGATGAGGAGTGACAAAGTATTTATAGGCACTTGGCATGAATAACGACCGTCAGATCACCTTAATGATGAGATGAAGTGTGATCAATTCATGATTATCTTGAATAGGCTCCTCATGGGCCAAGGTCAATAGTCATATTCTGTGTGCATGAACCCGCTTGAGAAAAGTTAGATGCGGTGGTCCGATCTAACCATTCCTGTTCCAAGCCCACCAAGCCAGATCTCCCCAAGCCACCCCAATAATTGAATCGGACTCGTCAAGCCCTGTCACCTAGCCCACGAGTCATGCCCAATATAAATAAAATTCATATTTACATTTTTAAAGCCCCATTATAGGGACCTAATTTTATGAAGAAGCTATTGATGTTGATAGTATAAGGTTCCCTAATCCTCCTAAGGATAGCACGACCCTATTTTTTCACTTATTATTATCAAATAATTAATAACTCATGCCAGCAGACTATATGGTGTATTTTATTTTTTATCAAAAATTTAAATAAGTATGGAAAGGGATTAAGGAAAAAAATGGTAACTTTTTTTTTTAATTACACAAATCCCGTCAAATGAAAAAAAATCTCAAAAATAGGTAACTTAAACTCATCTCTTGAAAAGGCAAGATCATGAGTGGCCAATCCCATCTTTTCAAGAGATGAGGTTACCGTAAAATACAATAATCTCGTCTCTTGAAGAAGAGACGAATTTAACTTGCCTAATTATGGGATTATTTTCATCCAATAATATTTTTGTAATTTTTTAAAAATATATATATTAACTTCCTTTTCCCATACGTATTATAGATAATTAATTTACATTATAATCGTATTTATTTGAATTTTAATGCTCTTCTTTCATTTTTTTCTTTTATAATATGTTGTATTGATTTCGTATTCTTTTTGCTATAATTATCTTTTCAATTTTACATCCATCGTGATTGTTGTCCATGGTGGAGTAAAGTTGTTGGTCTATAGGTAGAGTTTGGCACGATTCGGGTTGGTTCTGGTTCGGTTCACGGTTCCAAATTTCGTGGAACCGGAACCGCCAGAGCAGGGGCAGTTCAAGGTTCCAAGGGACCACCGAATCTGGCGGTTCTAATTCTGGTTCCACGCGAACCGTGAACCAGTTTTTTCTTTTTTTTTAAATTAATCGAAAAATAAAAAAAAAAAAAACCTAAAATCAACAAAAGCAATTACAACTTATTTATACCCAAAATATACATTTTAAATTTTTACAAGTAAAATATATGGTTAGTAAATAATAAACACAATTACGGAACACATATTAGTTGATTAACATACAGGCAAACGATGACGAGTAAATTTCATTGCGCCAGACATTACATATTATCTCCACAACAACATTAACACACTAACTACTACAACAACAAATAACTAACTAGAATCACACGGTTCATTGACCCTGACTACAACACCAACACCCATGATAGAATAATATCAATCGATTAAATGTAAACTCAATGCTCATTAGCCTGGACTAGTATCTGGAGAGGTCGCAACTGTGCTTCCCGCAGATGAATTGAAGTTATTGAAATACTCGTCTTCCTCACTTGAGTAGTCTTTCAAGTCTTGTCGTCGTCATTCTGTATGAGTCCAATCATGGTTGCAAGCTAGTGCCTCAATCGTCGCGGGACCATACAGGGACTTATGCTCATCCAGCTACTGTCCAGCAATATTGAATGCTTGCTCAACTGCCACAGTTGAAGCAGGTGCAGCCAATACTTGTCTAACAATTCGAGATAGTATTAGAAACGTCTTCCGGTGACGTTTCTACCGGTTTAGGATGCCAAAGTTGTATACATCTACCATGTCATCAAACTCGAATGTCGTGTTCAAGTACTTGTCAATCTCTAAGTCTGATCCATTGTCGCCTATGCCACGGTGCTTTGTGAACCACTGGTGCTTGAGCACCACTCTGGGCTTCTCCACCGTGGTTGATATAGGGGCATTACTTGGGGTTACTGGACTGGTGGGTATATGTCCACCATATGTACTACTAAATTGAGAATATAAGTTCAACAGCAGATTACTTATCTCTTTCACGACATTATTAGTAGAAATTACATAAATGTCTTGAGTGTCTAACAACTTAAGAAGTATATGCGTATATTTAATTTGCATATAGTCCAAATAGCTTGAAACAGAAAAGGCAAGAGGGAAAAATGAAAATAAAAAGGATTTAGAAACTAGGTTTACATCTACAAAAACCATAATGTGATTACTAAATGTAGTTACGGTCGAGTGAATTTCCAATTTCAAATAATGAAACATAATCCATAATCATTCAAGTCTGTATGGTAATATTTTTAATCAGCTGGAAGTAAGTAATGCAAAAATTTTAATAAAAAATATTGAACGAACCAAGTGAAGTGTTTTCAATTTCCAAAATTTAGTTCATATAATTTATTACAATACACTATCAATAATCAAAATTAATTGTGTTCACAGATAATAAAAAACCAAAATACAAGATAATAGATTATAACATGCACATATCTACGTGACCAAAAAAAGTTTTGGGATATCTCATCGAGCATTCTTTTCTTTTTCTATTTATCTTGTCTTTTTTGTTTTTTTTTTTCCCTTTTAATTTGTAAACTTGATTTCATATGATGTTAATTTCCGGTGACTGTAGAATCCATCTCTAATATTGTCTTTTGATTGCTTTGTTATTGCAAAATTAATGTAATATTTTTCTTTTTTTTTCTTATGTTTTGTAGTGAATCTTATACATATTTGTTATTTTTGTTAACTCTTTTATAAAACCCATCAAGTTTCCAATAAAAATAAGGAAAAATTAGCTTTTCTAAATTTGGTTAGATTTATTACCCATCATCACCTTCTTCTTCTTTCCTCTCTCCCCTCCTTTCACTTTTCTTTTTTTGTTTCTTTAATGTCAGTGACATGTGTTGGACATTTATTGGCTATCACGTCCACATGGGAAAACAGAAATAATAGTGTTAAGTGGAGTAATGTTTGTGGGCACAAAATGCTCAATTGAGTATGAAATTAAACTTTTTAAAGTTTAGACACCTAATTAAATTTTTACCTAAATTAGACTATTCAATTGAGCATTTTCCCAAAATAAAATGAAAAGGTAGAATAAAAAGGATTTTAGAATAATACATAAGAAAAAAAAAAAGAGTTAACAAGGGCAATAAAAGATTTAAAGAAGCAGTATTTAAACTAGCTTAACCAAGAAAGTTTAAAATAAAAGATTTAAAGAAACAGTATTTGAACTAGCTTAACTAAGAAAATTTAAACTAGTTCAATTTTGTTAAAGAAGAGCTTAGTCAATTATTAAAATATGAGAAAATGTTATTGGATGCAAAAGCTAAATCTCAATGGATTATAAAAGGGGAAAGAAACACAAGGTTTTCTGTACTACAGCAATAGCTAGAAGAGCAAAGGCAAGAATCTATAAATTGTTTGATGAGATAAGAAATTTGCTAGATAATGTTGAAGAAGTAGAAAATAGATTGTAAAATTTTACGAAAAATTCTTCCAAATTGAAGAGGAATGAGTGAGAAGAACTATTAAACTTGATTTCCTTAAAGGAGATAAACTGGTGGAAGAGGAGAAAATGACACTTAAGAGACCCCTATCAAAGGAAGAAGATATTATATATGGAGTAAAAATCATTGGGTCAACAAAGACTCGAGGAGTTTATGGATTTCGTGCAGAATTCTACAACCAAGAAGGTGCTTTAAGGATGGAGCTTGTGTTTAGGTGCAAGAATATGGGTCTTATGTGAAGAGCTTATAAGAATGAAGACTCATTAACCCATTACCTTAAGATTTTGGATTATAGATGGTATCAAAAGCCCATTTGAGAGGGAGATTGGCTTACCCCATTATGGAGACTCACACTTGAGGAGAAAATTGTTATGGTGCAAGTGTAAGAATCCCACATGTGAAATGTAGGTTTTATGTGAAGAGTTTAGAAGAGGGAAGACCCATTAACTCATTGCCTTAAGGTTCTGGGTTATAAATGGTGTCAAAAGCTCATTTATGTAATTCTTCATAAAGCCCATTTGATTTCTCTCCATTGAAAGCATACTCAAGCTGATAAGCTTGCTAAAGATAATGTAATTCTTTTATAAGAATTACTCTATAGATTTTATGTTGAAGGGGGAAAGAAATGGTAGATGCTATGGAAGAAAGATTTAAGGGAAAAAATGTATCATAGGATGTAATTAGACTTTATAATTAAATTACTAGAGATTATAAATTTTCCTAGGTCATAGAAGAAGTTAATAGCAAGTTGCCTGGCTACTTCATTTTCAGTTGTTAAAAATGGGGAATAAATTGAGTTGTTCAAGCAAATAAGAAAGTGGGAACCAATATGGGTTTTTGAATTGGACCGAAGGGAAACATAAAGGAAAATATGAACTTCATATCTGTAATACCCGCAAATATAGATGTAGAACTATAATCATACAGGTGTCTTTTGGTGTAATGGCTTTGAGTTTAGCGGAACTTCAAAGTTAAGCGTACTCCGGATAGAGCAATCTCAGGATGGGTAACCTCCTAAGAAGCACTAACACCAAAAAAAAAATCATGTTGTATATGGATAAAGCGGACAATATTTTGGTAGGCGAAGTTTCGAGACATCACAGGTGGTATCAGAACTTGGTATCAAAGCCAAGTTTACCAGGCGAAAGTAAATTTATAGGCTAGAAGGTACGATGTTAAGTATGGTAGGAAATTGTTACAGAAAATAGAGAAGGCATAAAGGAGGGAAAATTTAGTAGTAATCACAAGAGAGATTCTTAATGAAGTTGATTAACTTGGAAGAACGGCAAATAGAGGCTGAGAGATGGGGGAAATATTAACTTTTGGAGTGACAAATGGACAAAGGGGAGAGCATCTAAAGATGTGTTAGAATGCCCTTAAAACCATAACAGATAAGATACCCTTTTATATGACTAAATCGAAAAAAGAAATATAAGGGAGTGGACTAAGAAGTATATAGGGTTACAAGGTACCTTTAGAGGACTAAATCGAAAAAAAAAAATCTCTGTTCAATAGTTTCAAATGTTGAAGGTGATCAAAAGGATACAATGGCATGAGAGGCAATACAAGGGGTGAAGTAGCACTAAATTAGCTTATGAATTAATATTTGAAGAGGAAGAACTGGATCCAGCTAAGGAGAGTTAAATGTGGAAGACATTAGCATAGCTAAAGATTTAATTCTTTTGATGGAAACTAAGATGGAATGGTTTTCCTATACAAGGAAAGTTCAATCAAATTCACCTCTAGAAACGGAAATGTGGACACCATATTCGAGTGTGAAGATGGCCCAAAAGATGCAATATCAATAAAATGAACTCAAAGGAAGCATATGATTGGCTAACAAAAAAGGATATCAATATAAGATGTTTACCTAACATATCATTTCTTCTAGGCATTTGATGCACATGCAGTCAAAGATGAAGCTGAGTTGGACAATGAATGAGATAGAACATGAACTTGCAAAAATGGAGAGACATATTGTAGAAGATGTTTGGTTCCAAGGATAGACCTCCTAGTTTTGTGTTAGATAAAATGTCAATTTTTGTTCAAACTTATTTTCATAATGTTTACTCAGTGGCCAATCACCAAGTATTTTAGCATCTATGATGCACATTTGTACATGGCAAAAGAGGGATGTTCCTTAATGCACTACTCTAATACTGTTGTTAGTAGGTAGCAGGAAGACAATAATGAATGTTGTCTTTGTTTAATGAATATTTTCCTCCTCCAACCCCTCCCCCCAAAAAAATAAATAAATAAATAAATAAAACAAACAAAAAAATGTTCTATTATCCATCATACTCATATATGTCATTTAATTCAATCATCTTACTTGTATTCATTCGCTCTCCCATTTCTAAAAGTCATTTCTTAATAATTTTTTTTTCAAAAATGCAAGTTTTTATAGGGTACTCATGGTTTTTGGGCATTTAGAAGCACCATCTAAAAATCCTACTTTTATGGAGAAATAGCTTAAAATGTCTCATTAAGTGTTTGATGCAAAAAACCATCACCGTCTAAAAATCTAATTTTTATGGAGAAATAGCTTAAGATGCCATTAAGTAGTTGATGCAAAAAAACCATCCAAGTCGTGCCTTAGAAACCCAAAAGTGTGGGTGGGTTGGTAGTGTGGTTGGTTAAACATCCTTAGTTTTCAAATGTGACCCACTTGATTTTTAGGCTTCTAGATTTCCCACAACAATTCCTATTTCCTAAAGAAGCATAAACAAAGACTCATTTAATGATTTAAAAGAATAACGATTTGTGTTCGGTTTTAAACAAATTCGTGAGTGCATGTTTTTTTTCCCTTAAAAAATCATCAATCTTTTGGAGGCCATAGTTCATGATTTTAGGCTCCTATAGCCACTAGTTTTAGAGCTAAGACAAAATTTATTTGTTTTTTTCCAAAACCACTAGTTTTTACAAGTTATAGCTAGATCTTTTTTTTTTTTTTAACTTTTGGCATTACTAGCATGAATGCATAATAGATGAAAAGACCTTATTAAATAATTTGCAACATAATCATTCAAAATAACTCATAATGGTCATTCTTATTTTGGTAAATATGTCTAAATTTTATCTAATTTTACAACTAATTACCTAATGTTTAAAAATATTGATTTTTAAGTATAAAAAAGGATAAAATTCAGATATCAAATTGACAATTTAAAAATTTAAATAACTAACTGTGAACAAACAAGCAAGTTTCAGATATTGGATATGACAATTTCATTTTTGCCAAAAGTAGTCAGTATTGATAAGTTATAACCTATAATTTTTGCGCTTCCAACCTTATGAGCCAAGACTTTCTTCATGTGAAGTTGAATAGTTGGAGAAATCTAATTAGACAATTTAGATTAACATCCGACCATCCAAGGTCTCAAAATACAAATAGTTTTATTTTGGCCACTTAAACAATACAATTTATTGAAAATCAACCAGAGTCTCATACAAAGAACTCATCCGGACTATTCAAGTAAGCTAGAAAGAAAGAAAAATCTATGTTGAGTAGCTTTTGAAGGAAGAATGGAATGGATAACCACCAATCATAATGACACATTCTCCTCGTAAAGAAAGAAATTACTCAACACATAATTTGCATAATGCTTAACAAGTTTAAAGCCAGAATAACATTGGTTTAAAGAAGAGAGAGAATTCTTCGCTACATCAAAAGAAGATTTTGAACTCCAGTGAAGTTTTCGTTCCACTCGTGAGCATGCCTGGAATAAGTTGCTGCAATCCATCATAAAGAGCACCTTCGAAAGGTTAAGTTTCTGTGCAAGGCTAGCGGAAAGGCTTGGGGCTTGACATTCCGCTGCATTCCGCTGCTTCAGCCGAAGGAGCAAAGACAAGCCCAGCCTCACCACCCACGATTTGGCCCGAAAAAATTTCCAGCAACAACTCCAAGTCCAGAAGTTTCGCACGGCCCAACCCAAGAAGCATCTATGAAAATTAGGATCAAATCCTCCCACGATGAATCACGTGCCTCGGTCGTACAAGCTGTCCCCTCACGCCACCGTACTCCTTTCCAAAAAAATACAAATATTGACCTCATTGCTTTTGCCATAAATCATCATTTTTCAGAAATTCAAATGATACAGTTCATGGA